>JANWGL010003760.1:0-33448 GCA_025200755.1 Ceratobasidium sp. C01 | reverse complement strand
GGCATTTATTCGCCCCAAACTCTGCAGACGAAGCTCGGAAACTGCTTTGTCCGACTTCACGGGGGTGTCCGACTTCCCGGGCGCTTACGGTAGGTGTCCCAACGCTCCGTTTGGATACATGTGAGATAGGGAAATGATGGATTGACCCATAGCACGCGTAACTTACGTGTCTTCCAAGTTACTCGCCAGCCTGATAACCACTACACCGAATATACGGTAGATTTGAGATACCGCCACGTTAAGTTTCTCGCTCACTTGGTCTGTGTTCCTACCAAGTGCGGAATTAATACGGCTGGTTTTCTGCACTCCCTCGGCAATTTCTAGCTCAAGTAATATGTTCATGAAGCGATACAGAGCTTGCTGGTCTCCAAACACTTGGCGAACGGCTCAACACAATCATATTGGATCAAATTTGAGCGCTTGGAACAACAATCTAACCATTTGTTCAAGATCCTTAAGTGCATTTATCTGCTACGCTGGTATATCTACCCTAAGTCTTATAGTCAAGGGCTATCTAGCTTTATCATTGATGTATTCCAGCCATTCATAAGCCCTTCCGTTGCCAGTTTAATCACTCCTTCAACTTTGGGAACCGGATGACCCCCTAGGCCAATTCAACCGCGACAATCCCAGAGCTGCAGCGCGGATTGAACCTATGCATCTGGCGTTCGGCGAGTAGAAATTCCCGGGTCATAACGTCCGCGTTGAGAACAGCTAGCCCACCATGAATAGGGCCCCTAAAACAAAGTCAGATATATCATGTGCGATGTCTACAGACTCGACTCACAATTCTAATCGTATTAAACGCTGCTCCGCAAACCCCGGTATAAAATTGCTACTTATTTTCTTTGGGGTTGCCACACCAAACTCCGTCCTACATCATGTGAATTAGTAAAGAAACTTGATCTTTGGGGGACGACCAAGTGCACTTACCATCCCATGGATTCCGCACTCCGGCCTAGACACAGCATTGATTGACCTCTAGGATCAGAGCCCTCTACGTTCAAGTAGTCCCAAACGTGGCCCAGAACTTCGATAGATCGCGGTCGCGTATGAAAGCAAGACCTAGTATTGGGAGAAGCGAGCGGCTCTGATAGCGCTGAAGCAGCTAAGTGTTCTTCTGCGGCGCAAAGAGTTGGTACGTGGGAGGGAATAGCAGCGGCGATAACTGCATGAATCCTGCTAGCCAAACGAGCAAAGGCAGAGATAGTCGGAAGCTTCATCTCTACGGTAAATAAGGATGGGCGAGGAGGAAGTCAGGGAGGCAATGGGTATGAAGGTATGGAGGTGGTTTGTCGACGGGAGGGGACGAATATAGCGGGCTCTCTTTATAACTCGCAGTGCGAAACGAATCCTCTTTGTTTGTTTTTACCCAGCGCCATAGCTCATCAGTGGCCCGCAGGCTAAAGGCCATTTATGCGGGGAACCTGTCACGTGACCGTACAATAAACAGAGCTAAATAGATCCCGCTTGCTTCTCCCGCCGGTTCATTCGGTATAAATCGGAATGGCCCTGGTTATTAATACAAGTAAGGTAGTGCCTATACCTGGCCAATAAGAGAACCAAAAATATGGAGAGAGACCAATCGATAAAGCTGAGGGCCACCGGATTTAAGTGGATAACATGGCGTTTCCGCTATACATCGCGCGGGCACGGATCCCCTACCGAGTATGGTATCAAAAAGACCTCACCCCACATTCGAAGGACCAGCAAGGCCGTAGGTCTCGTTCAAAAGACCGGTTTGTGGAGGCACCCGACACGGACGGAAGGCCTTGTGTTCTAGAACGCTTGAAGGGCCAAGACACAAGTGGCGCGGGATATGTTCTGTTGGAATAAGGGTTAGTATGAATTAATTGTTACCACTAAGATTCTGCTCAAACAAGGGTATCCTAAAAATAGCACGATGCGGCTCCGAACCTAGGGATAAATTTTGAATAAGGACTGCAAGCAAACATTGAGTCTTGCACAACTAAATCCACTACTGTATAATTACTCCGGGGAAAGCTTGGGAATAGGGGTGAGAATACGGCACATCCGTGACCACTCAACCCGCCGGAGACACCTCACCTCACCAGCCATCTCTCGACCTCAACAACCCCTGCAAATACTTTGCAACTCGCTAACATATTCATTTTTAAACAAAGATCAGCAACAAGAGCCGCAACGAATCAGAAATTGTCCACGCGGAATATCAGTGCCTGCTAACTTGACGAGAGGAGAAGCGGAAGCTGCTTATTTCCAGGCCCCGGCAACGAATTCGCTCTCCCCCGATGTGGCCAATGTTTCTTTCTCGCTCGAGTTGAGACTACTCGAGCTTCGTGGTGCGAGTTCGATGCTTTCCCCTTCTACGACCACAACGCGAGGCGGGAGGGGCTTGAGCTCGCCCCTGCGGAACAGTTCCTGGCGCTTCTCGAGATCTAAATAGAGATATGTCAGAGTCTGAGTATGGCTATTTGCCCTGGGTGTGGACTGACCGTGTGCCCACATTGCAGAAGCGATACGGTTGGAAATCGTCATCCCAATCCCGATGATGGGCAACGACTCGAATAGGGCCGCAACGAACCCGAACGCTATATCGGTGGATGAGTATGAACGCCACGAAGCCTCTACTTGAAAAATCGTACCTCGATAATCCCACTTCCTTTCTTCCATGTATGTAGCGATCTGTTGAGGCGTCATTTTCTTCAGTTTAAAATACTGGAAAATATGCGAGAATCGTCAGGTATTTACGTTTCTCCTGGAGCCAAACGATAACTTACAGGTGAGTGTAGACCCCGGGAGGTCGAAAGCGCCTTCATCCAGGCGGAGATTCCCAATCCCAAGAACGGAACAAAGTTCAACGGAGCGAGTACGACTACGTCCCAATTCCATCAGTTAGCACTTGACAGCCGTTGAAGGTAATATAGACCCACGTTTTCGAATAACAATCCTCAGTACGGTATTCCCAACCCACTTCTCCCACTTCGGAGGTGCCGTATCCGGTCTTGGAGGTTTCTGCCACTCTACACAACGCGATCGTTTATTATAAAATTGTGGGATATTCGGTGTCCGGACTCACCTTCAGCATACGGCCCCCAAAAATCAGTGCTCTTCCCACGAGACTTGAGCGTTTGTTCCCAAGCCCGGTCGCGCGCGACACGAAGGTTACGGGACAGAAAGAAGTAGAGGATACCTGTGACTTGGTCTCCCAGGAATAGCAAAGTCGCGTCTACGTGTCATTGGTGAGCTAGTGTTATGAAATAGGGTAATAAGAGCTACTCACAAGTGCCAATGTCGAGAGGGACTTGGTAACCGAACACTTTATCATTTGATAATCCAGTAAAACGTGGTGAGCTGATAGTTATCCACAGAAACCGTCAGTAACATAGACACATATGCATCCGCATAATTTAACTGACTTTAATAGAAAATATCCAACGAAAGCCTTTTGAATCTTCCAGGTTAATGCTGCCTAGGTTTTCGAAACCTCATTCGTAGTTCGCTAATCCGCTCAGCGAAACACGTACCCACGCTAGTCCAACTAATCCTCCGCGTCTAACGCCATGCCGGCACTTGTCCCTACGAACCAGACTCCTCAGACCACCGTACGTGTATAAAGTAACAAACGTAAGGTTTTCTCACCAAATGGGGATCCTCAATAGAGGGTCACTTAAGAGTCGATATACCCCAACTATACAGTATATGGGTGGAAAAGTAAGAAGCTCTTGCGGCATGGCGAGGTTTCAATCAAGGCTCGCCCAGGAAAGAGGGAAAATCAAAAGTTCAATCTACGAAGATTGATCTCCTAGGCCGAAAGGACTATGTACAATCGAGAGAAGGGGTGCGTTGGAGGCGGTACGAGGGAAGTACTAGTCGTGCTAAGAATAACGTGATGCTTCGCGTGTGGTAAGCGCTATGACGTAAGCCCAGTCTGTAACCATGTGCAAACTAATGACAACAAACACGTCGCAAGAGCTTCCAAGTAGACTCATACGTGATTCGGTGGCTAGGCTTCCTTGACAAGCAATTCGTGATAGGAATACTTGGTAGCGTTGGATGGTAGGATTACATTCCTGGGTGGGGGAAGACCAGAACCTCCCAGTACTCTCTGGCACCTCGAGAGCGGCTCCGGCACTTAGAGCTAGCAAGCCTCATGTCTTAGTGGCATGTGCATGTACCCTACAGTATACATGTCCCTGACCTCCTTTGATGAGTGTCTCAAATACACGACAGGCATGGAAATGACCCTCGATAGCTCACAACCAATGCCCCATTTCATACTGACTGCGAATAACGCTCCATCGGGATGTACAAGGAGGAATGTTAGGAAGTAGCGTCAGGTTAATCATTCAACAGCATACAATCTTTGATCCCAGCGTCCACGTGAAAATGCACCAAAGCTTCTAGGATAGGGCGGTGCCTGCCCAGTATCCATTCCCAGTAGTTTCGGTACTTTCTCGGAGTTGCTCAGCGCGACACGTTCGTTGCTCCCTTCACAAAGTCAGAGCGAGCGGTAGGATAGAACCTCCGGGGGTTTTGGTTTGATGGTTCTAGAATTATTCAGATATCGAACCGTGCAAGGAGTCAGATCACGCCCCCCTGGCACTCACACTTCTCATACAAACCTGCGTGGATTCGGGTATTTCAGGTGGCGAGAACTCACGAGCCAATGATAAAACTATTATTGTCCTACCCCATCGATTGTACCTACATCTTAACACATGCTTGAGGCTTTTATTGAGGGGTATTAAAGAAATTGACTTTCTGATGCCTCGGGTTGACGAACGCGAAGCCGATCAAGGGCTAAATATTTAGTTGACACCCGAGGTAGTACATAGCAGCCCAAACAATACAGACCTTTGATTTCGTTGAGTATATGCGGCGGTGAGCCCAATAGCGCGGCGTTTCGAAGAAAAATAAGGTACCTCGATCTCCGGAAATTACAGTGTCCGGTACGACACGGCTTCGACCCAATAGATCTTGCAAGGGAACAGACATCCCTTCAGATCAACGCGCTATACATGTACAAAGCACAAACCTTTCAATATATATCAAGTATAAAATCAACCTCACGGAAAGCCACCAAAGTCATTCAGCCTTGCCTCTCAACCTCTTGACCAGTCCCAGCTCTCTCATCGACATGTTCCCCTCTTTCAAGACTGCTGCTTTGGTTCTTCTCGCCGGGCTTATCTCCCAGGCCCCAAGTGTTGCCGCCGTTTGCGCAAGTGGACAAATGGGTATGTATGAGAATGTTCTAAATCTCCGCTTATGCTAACTAAAATTTCCTGCTCCCATTTCAGCTGTTGGCAGCTCATTCGTACGCACCCTGTCCCGCCCATCTACCCTATATGAACAGCTTTACTTACCTCTTGGTACTAGGCGCAAATGTTCACTGGTCCGAAAGGCTCCTTCAATGTCTACTCTGGCTTCCTCATGGCGAACAACTGTGGCCTCATCTCCCAAAATGGCGCTACGCAGGACACCAATCAAATGTGCAAGGGCGGGTATAACAAGGGCGCTTCTGTTACTTGCTCTAACAACAAGTACGCATACACCCTTCAAACAAGATTTTACTTATTCTTATTCTAACTAACCGCAAACAGGCCAGTCGCCGCGGTAGATACTCAAGGCAACCACTGGAAGTGTTCCCCCACGACGGATAGCAGCTGCAACAAAGGTGGCTCCGGTGGCCGCTTTACGGTCTTGGCTTGCTGCAACCGTGCTTAGGGATATGTCAAAAGGAGAACTTCTGAGCTCTTTCGAAAAATCCGTTTCCTGTTTAGTCAATGTCATCTTTTTATTTAACCGAGTAATAAGCCACCGTGATTCTCAAACGCGGCTCGCAGCTTGAATGTGTTCATAAGCGATATCGATATCCACGGCTGAACAGGCAACAACAAGTTTATTCTCACTAAACATACAGGAATAGAATCTCATTAAACAAAGTGACTATATGCGATCTCGAGCGATGAACAAAGGTTTTCTAAGTGGAAGTGGCATTAGCGGCCTTGTTAGTGTATGGCACGCACACATCGGGGTTAGTGAGTTGGCTTGGGTCTTTCTTGAAATACCCCCGCTTAAGCGCCTCCAAGTACGACCTTGACCCGCAGTGAATAATAGTTCCGGACGGGCGTTAAAAAACAGCTCACCAAGCAGGGGCGTAAGGCGAACCAGCCTCGACTTTGAGACTCCAGAAGATCCACCCATCAGCCTGTCCGGCGTAAATGTGTCGTTGCGCGTCCGCCCCTATTATATATAAATATAAGACACATGCTTTGCCCGGATACTAGAGAGACTTACAATCATGCATGAACTGTTCGCTGGCGTCAAAATTGGTAGCAAGTGACCATTCGCCGAATACAAGAGGGTTGTTATTCTCTGCATAGGCTGTGGAGACGCGATCCGTGTCTACCCGAGAAATTAAAGAGTTAGGTATGAGATTCAGCATAGTTGTAGACTACTCACTGCATATAACATCCATATATGAGTCGGGATTCGGGTCCGCAACGCCACCTAAAATACTCCATTAGTATTCAAAGGAGGGCGCTGAAAAAGAAAAAAGCGAATACCGAAGGAGAAATAGAGGTGAGAATCATACATTTGAGGGCCCATGGCCGCGTCTGCCGGGTTTCTGAGCAAAAAGGCAAGTAAGAATTCGTTCACCCCAACAAAAATAAAACTTGGACTTACGCGGGATTGTTGTACTGCCAGTCCTTGTTCATGAACCTATTTCGAAGTCAGGACCAGCCCTAAGCGGATCAAAAATGCACTCACGCGGTGGTCAAGCATTTACCTTGAGCCTGCCTTTTCAACGTGGCTGACCTGCCCCGATGGGCTCGCTTGCGATTCGATCCATGTGCAATCTCGTTCACATCCGCCGACCGTTTCTGAGCGCCGCCCACTGGTCCATACGCACTAAGACGCCCACGTCCAGCACCATGACCTTTAGGTATCCCAACATTATCTGTTCCGCCTAGCGCTCGTCGCTGATGCGGTTCTGACCGGCCAAGGAGAGAATTTACGTTAGGCATAGCAGCCTTGGCGGACACGAGAGCGTATTCGACAGCAGCATCGTCAGAATTGGCGCGGGAATGGAGGCCACGGGCCTTGCACTGCTTGGGGGTGCCATTATCAGGGCACTGAATCCCGAGGCGGCGTTCGGTTTCGCGGACAACTTTGACGAAGTTCTTCTCGTCTAAGTTTGCATAGACCATGATATCAGACTGTTATCCAGGAACTCGTAGAATGTTCATACTGACAATCTCCGAGACCGGGGGTTTTAGTAGCATCCATGATCGGCTCGTTAATGGCCTCGAGCGCGAACACCGTGCTGAAATCAGGATCCGTATGGATGACGTTGGTCATGACAGCAGCCCAAGTCAAGGCGCGTTGATAGTTTTTCTCGGTCTGCGAGAATGGTTAGTTTCATCAAATCAACGAGCACCTACCACGCACGTAGAATTGAACATCAGAAGTACACCGTCCAGCGAACATTTGACCAGGGGCTGCAACGCCAGGAAGGGCATGGAGGTCCAAAAGGACATTAATTCCCTTTGCTTTAAGCATGCGAAGACCTTGCTTCAAGTACGCCATTCCACCCCGAGGCTAGAAATACTGATAAGATACGAGATACAACGAGATACAAAGGAGCTCTGTACTCACATAGAACTCGGAGGAACGATCTACGAGGTCTTCGACGAGCCAATATCCAAGTGGGATACGAACGGTGTTCAAGCCCGCATTGGCGATAGCGTTGACGTCAGCTTGAGTGAACCATGTCGACCTAATGGATGAAAATTAATACAATACCTAAGCATAGTCCCAAGAGACGCACCAATGTTCAGCAAACACTTTGTCAGCCTGATCTTGACCAAGCTTTTTGACGAGATCGCTAACAAAAATATCAGTTTAACCAGTAGCAGAACAGTGAAAGTGGTGCATACAATTCGGTCGCGGCGCATTTGGAGCAGTCGTCGCAAACCTCGCCTCCCATAGCCTGCCACTCGTTCGGGACTATTAACTAACGACGTAAGTGCCAAAACCAAGCTATAAGAGCGCGACTCACACATCCATGACTCGCTCAACAGCCTAGGTGAAGGACTATGAGAATGAACTGCATCTCCTTTCGAAAAGAAAAACATACCAGCTACCGAGCTAATTGGTAGTAATCTTATGAGAAACGTCAACAGACGTATACGAAGAAATACTTACATTAACCCCATAAACCTTATCCACGGGCAGTCCAGGTTTAGCCGCGGATACAGCGACCGCGCCGAGCAAACCGCTACCCCAAGTGATAGTATGTAGTTTCATACTACGAGGTTAGAAATAAAATCAAGAAAGTAAAGACCGAAGATGTGAATGAAGTGTACCAAGAGAGTGTGGGTCGAGACGTAGGTTGACCGAGGTGAGGGCGAACAAGCGATTTGGAGAGCACCAACAAACGGGTCAGTTTTTATAGGTTGTCATGCAGTCCACTCGAAGTTGAGTTATCCTCTTCTAACCTCCAAAAATCTGATCGGCGTTTGAGAAGCGCTGCTTCTGTGTCCGCCTCGGCATACGAGCCACGCGAGGTTAGAACTGGTTGCTTTGATACATTCAGTTTTCTAAGCCCGAAGTAAAACGGTTAACATTCAGAGCATGGTGCGTTGCTCCCAATGCGCGTGCACTGACGACTGGGGTAACCACATCTGCGGGGAAGAAGGCTCCCACAACTGTGTCAAATAGATGAAGCCTGGGCGTTGGAAGGCACAGAGCCATGCGACGATATCGGACAAGCTGGCTTTTGTATCCGAGAAAGCAGGACAATTCGCGACATCTGTTGCTGTCAGAATAAAAGAAGTGGCGTGTGTTCGTTGTTGTCAATTGGAGATCACGTGGTTTGGCGTTTCACTTCAAGCTTCTTTCTGCCACGGCACTCAATGGCACCCGGGCTCGACACGGCACTACTTCGCTTAAATCCGATCGACCTCGAAAGGGGAACATGTCCCTTTTAATTGCTAACCTCGAACGAAAGAAAGAAAAGCGAGATCTAGAAGGCTTGGACAACCTGATCGTGTGTGGGAATCCCCATGAGCCTCGATCCATTCCACTCATTTTGCAACGTTGATACTCATGCCATACTGTACGTTAGATGCTATTCTGATGCTTCTAGAATCGAATAGGTCGCATTTCGAGACCCCGCCCGTTATAAATTGACGCGCAAAATCGGCCCAAAGGCCCCAAACCACTTAGAACGTGCTGAACGCCACTGACGTCCGGGTCTTCGCGCGTGAGATCGCTTCCGAGATTCACGTCAAGGCCTTCCCGTGTGCACCTAAAGTGACCGAAGTCGTTTCACAGATAAATGAACGAAGATGTACTCTAGGTGCTATACGACGCATTTAGAACGACTTTTTGTAGGGATACAGTGACTTGAAGCATATTGAATTTACTTCCTTGGGATGATCCCGAGCCCCTCCAATATGCAGGTCATTTCCCAGAACTTGAGGGCCTATCGCATTTTCTAGTTGTACCAGCAACAGGCTGTCCCTAGTAACCTCTGCCGCTGATACCACGAGGAACCCGGTCATATGCGCGGCAGAAGTTGATAAGATGGAGCGAGCCAAATAGTGCGCGCTTGACAGGTAAATTCAAGAACCGTTGCTGGGAGACATAAATCTAGGACAATCTCACCAAAGTAACTTCAACAGTTATTCTAGCTTTTCATGACAAGCGATAGGATTTTCCATCTCAAGGAGGTCCCCTCAAGACCGATATCCGCGACGATGCAAGAGGTAGTGAAACCTCGGCACGAAATGAACAAAATCCTATCAAAGAAAGGAACTAAATCCAAGTACGCAGGCGATAAACATGTGATCTCAGGCAGAAGTAGTGTTCGTGATATATGGCGCGCACACGTCAAGATTGGTGGGCTGGCTTGGATCCTTCTTGAAATGGTCCGCTGAAAGGGCATCAAAATCCTAAAGATATGCCAAGAGGGAAGCCGTTTAGCTCTTTCGAAAAATCTGTTTCGCGTGCAATCGATTCCATCTTTTTGTGTAACTAAATAGTTAGCCGCCATACGGGCTGTAGCTCGAGTGGAGAGGGTTTCCGCATGAACATTTTGGGGTATATATTCTTAGGCAACATCGATATCCACGGCGGAACAGGCAAAACAACAAGTTTATTCTCACTAAACATACAAAGAATAGAATCCCATTAAACAAAGTGACTATATGCAGGCTCGACGATAAACAGGCGTTTTCTAAGTGGAAGTGGCATTGACGGCTTTGCGAGTGAATGGCGCGCACACATTGGGATTAGTGAGCTTGCTTGGGTCTTTCTTGAAATACCCCCGCTTGAGCGCCTCCAAGTACGACCTTGACTCGCAATGAATAATAGTTCCGGACGGGCGTTAAAAACCAGCTCACCAAGCAGGGGCGTAAGGCGAACCAGCCTCAACTTTGAGACTCCAGAAGATCCACCCATCAGCTTGTCCGGCGTAGATGTGTCGTTGCGCATCCGCCCCTATCATACACGAATGAGACATGCCTGGCTAGAATACTAGAGACTTACAATCATGCATGAACTGTTCGCTTGCGGCAAAATTGGTAGCAAGCGACCATTCGCCGAATACAAGAGGATTATTGTTCTCTGCATAGGCTGTGGCAACGCGATCCGTGTCTATCCGAGAAATTACAGAGTTAGATGTGAAATCGAACCTATCTAAGGGGTTACTCACTGCAGATGACATCCATATACGAGTTGGCATTCGGGTCCGCAACACCACCTAAAATACCCCATGAGTATGCGAAAAGGGTTTGGAAAAAAGAAAGCAAGTACCGAAGGAGAAATAGAGGTGAGAATCATACATTTGGGGGCCTATGGCCGCGTCTGCCGGGTTTCTAAACAAAAGAATCAGAGTCCTGCTCGAACTCAATGAAATAAAATCGTGACTTACGCGGGATTGTTGTACTGCCAGTCCTTGTTCATGAACCTATTTCGAAGTTAGGACCAGCCCGGGGCGGATCAAAAATTCACTCACGCGGTGGTCAAGCATTTACCTTGAGCCTGCCTTTTCAACGCGACTGACCTACCCCGATGGGCTCGCTTGCGATTTGATCCATGTGCCACCTCGTTCACATCCTCAGACCGTTTCTGAGCACCGCCCACTGGCCCATACGCCCCAAGCCGTCCGCGTCCAGCACCATGACCTTTAGGTATCCCAACATTATCTGTTCCGCCTAGCGCTCGTCGATGGTGCGGTTCCGACGAGTCAAGGAGGGAAATTACGCCAGGCATAGCAGCCTCGGCAGACTGCAGAGCGTATTCGACAGCAGCGTCGTCGTCGGAGTTGGCGCGGGAGTGGAGGCCACTGGGCTTGCATTGCCTGGGGGAGCCATTGCCGGAACACTGAATTCCAAGTTTGGCTTCAGCGGCACGGACGGTTTTGACAAAGTTCTTCTCGTCTGCAAATTTCCAGAGATCATGATAATAAGCAATTATTCGGGAACGCGTAAAAGGCCCATACTAACAATTGCCAAGGCCGGGGGTTTTAGTGGCATCCATGATCGGCTCGTTAATGGCCTCGAGCGCGAACACCGTGCTGAAATCAGGATCCGTATGGATGACGTTGGTCATGACTGCCGCCCAAGTCAAGGCGCGTTGATAGTTTTTCTCGGTCTGCGAGAATGGTAAGTTTCAGCGAGTCAACGAGCGCCTGTCACGTACGTAGAATTGAACGTTGGAAGTACACCGTCCAGCGAACATTTGACCAGGGGCTGCAACGCCAGGAAGGGCATGGAGGTCCAAAAGAACATGAATTCCCTTTGCTTTAAGCATACGAAGACCTTGCTTCAAATACGCCATTCCACCTCGAGGCTAGAAATATTGATAAGATACGAAATCCAAGAAGATAAAAAGGAACTTTGTACTTACATAGAACTCGGAGGAACGATCAACGAGGTCTTCGACGAGCCAATATCCAAGGGGGATACGAACAGTGTTCAAGCCCGCATTGGCGATAGCGTTGACGTCAGCTTGAGTGAACCATGTGGACCTTGCGGTTGAAAGTCAATACAATAGTTAGCCATCCTCATTGCCCAAGAGACGCACCAGTGTTTAGCAAACACTTTGTCAGCCTGACTTTGCCCAAGCTTTTTGACGAGAGCGCTAACAAAATATTAGTTTCACCAGTAGCAGAATCGTGAAAGTGGCGCATACAACTCGGTCGCGGCACATTTGGAGCAGTCGTCGCAAACCTCCCCTCCCATAGCCTGCCATTCCTTCGGGACTATTAATCAACGATATGAGTGCCGATCCCAACCTAGGTAAGTGCGACTTACACATCCATGACTCGCTCAACAACCTAGGCGAAAGACTGTGAGAACGAACTGGATCCTCTTTTGGGAAGAAAAACGTACCAGCTGCCAAGCTAATTGTGGTGATCTTATGAGAAATGGTGACAGTTGTCTACGAAGAAATACGTACATTAACACCATAGACTTTATCCACGGGTAGTCCGGGCTTAGCCGCGGACACAGCGACCGCGCCGAGCAAACCGCTACCCCAAGCGATAGTATGCAGTTTCATAATACGAGATTAAAAATAAAACCAAGAAAGTAAAGACTGAAGATGTGAATGAAGTGTATCAAGGGAGTGTGTGTCGAGACAGAGGATGACCGAGGCGAGGACGAACAAGAACTTTGGAGGACACCAGCATACGAGCCCGGTTTTATAGGTTGTTATGCAGCCCGCTCGGAGTTGAGTTATCATTTTCTAACCCCAAAGGACCTGATCGGCGCTCGAGAAGCGCAGCTTCCGTGTCCGTCTCGGCACTCGAGCCACGCGAGCTTAGAACTGGTTGCTTTGATACATTCAGTTTTATAAGCCATCAGTAAAACGGTCAACATTCGGAGCATGGTGCGTTGTTCGTGGTGCGCGTGTACTGAAGACCGGGGTAACTAAATCTGCGGAGAAGAAGGCTCCAACAAGTGTATCAAATAGACAAAGTCTGGGCATTGGAAGGTACAGAGCCATGCGACGACACCGGATAAGATAAGTTTTATATTTAAGAAAGGAGTGGAGGACAATTCGCGACATCTGTTGCTGTCAGAATAAAAGAAGTGGCGCGCGTTCGTCGTCGTCAAGAATTCAATGGGCAAGTCTCGACCGGAGATCACGTGGTTTGGCGTTTCCTATCCCGCTTTTTGCTGCCGCTACACTGCCTTCCTACCACTTGCACTTGGGCTGGAAACGGCACAACTTCACCTTGACGAGATCCTCCTCGAAAGGGAACATATACTTTTCAATTTTTCGGTTCAGACCGAAGAAAGGAAAGCCGGCTCCAGAAAGCCCGAGCAATCTGACTTTATGGAGTAGCTGCTTATGAGCTTCGATACGACCCACTCATTTTGTAATGGAGATATATATGTTATACATTAGATACTATTGTATTCAGATGTTCTGTGTTTGAATAGAATGGCGCACTCTTGAGACCTGATTCGTTATAAATCGACGTGCAAGATTGAACCAACGGCCCAAACATCAGAAGCGTGCTGAGCGCTGACAGCTCTGAGGCTCATGTCGACCCATTTCCATGTGCATTGAAAGCAATCTAAGACATTCCATATAGAATTGTCTGAATATGCACTCTGAGTGTTCTATGGCGTTTTATAGGAGTATAACAGCTTGGAACTTATTGAATTTGCTCCCACCTCTTATATGCAGCATATTTTCAAGGGCTTAGAGACCTATCGGGCTTGATAAAACACTTCCTAGTGATACCAGCGACAGGTTGGGCCCGGCAATCTATGCTGCCGATACCAGTAGTAATCAGGCTATATGCATGACTGAGGTGAGTAGGATTCAAAGTTCAAGAACCTGAGGTACATAAATCTAGAACCCTCTCCTCGAAAGTACATTCGACGTTTACGTTGGCTTTCTCAAATAAAACCATGAGACATCCATATCATCATTTAGAGAAACAATCTCAAACAATCATGGCACAAAATGAATAAAATTCTATTAAAGAAAGCAATTACATCCAAGTACACTAACAACAAACACATGATCTCAAGCAGTGATATACGGCGCACACACATCAGGATTAGTGAGCTCGCTCGGGTCTTTCTTGAAATATCCCGTTGCAAGGGCATCGAAGTACGACCTAAACACATAAAGTATTAAGCAGGAGTTCCAAATCGGCGCTAAAGAAAAGCTTACCAAGCAGGAATGTAAACCGAACCAGGCTCAATCTTGAAGCTCCAGAAGATCCAGCCGTCAGCTTTTCCAGCGTAAATGTATCGTTGCGCGTCCGACCCTACGAAGTATAAATGTAAGATGCATGTTTTCTTAGGGTAATGGAAACTTACAGTCATGGATGAATTGTTCAGTCGCGTTAAAGTTGGTAGCGAGAGACCATTCGCCAAACACAAGAGGGTTGTTGTTCTCAGCATAAGCTTTAGAAACGCGATCTGTGTCTAAGCAAAAGATGGCGGGTTAAGCTTGAGTAATTAAGTCTAAATAGAAAGTTACGTACTGCAGATGACCTCCATGTACGACTTGGCGTTCGGCTCTGCAACACCACCTAAAATTCCGCATCAGCACGCGCCAAAGGAAAAGAAAAGATGAAGAAGAAATACCAAAGGAGAAGTACAGGTGAGCATCGTAGAGCTGAGGGCCCATCGCCGCGTCCGCCGGGTTTCTACACATAACAACCCATTAGATTTACCTCAAACAACGGAAACATAATCGAAACTTACGCAGGGTTATTATACTGCCAATCCTTATTCATGAACCTATCCCAAAATCAGAATCATCCCAATCCCAAATCAAAGATAAACTCACGAAGTAGTCAAACACTGACGCTGCACACCCTTATTCAACGATGCCGAAACGCCCCTGCGATGAGCCCGCTTACGCGCAGCAAACCTCTCCACACTCGACCCATGCGGCACCTCCCCATCCCCAGATCGCTTCTGAATATCACCCACCGGTCCATTCACACCGAGACGTCCACGTCCAGCACCATGACCTGCAGGCATTCCCGCGTTATCCGACCCATCTAGCGCGCGTCGGAGGTGCGTACTCGTCAGGCCAAGTTGAGCAATCATCTCAGGCATCATGCTCGCGGCGGACGTCAGAACGCTCGCGATAGTGGGGTCGGCGAATTTAGCGACGGCAAGGAGTCCAAGGTCGTCTGCGGCAGAGTCAGGGCAGAGCGTAGAATAGTCGGTATCAGGGCATTTTATCCCCATGGCATATTCAACCATGCGAACCACCTTGACAAAGTTCTTCTCGTCTGCGCATTATTGGGTCAGATTATTTCGGAACGCGTAAAGAAATGTATACTGACAATCTCCCAGGCCGGGCGTTTGATTATAGTCCATGATCGGCTCGTTGATCGCTTCAATTGAGAACACGGTGCTGAAATCGGGGTCGATGTGAGTGATGGTAGTCATAACAGCCGCCCAGATCAAGGCGCGCTTGTAATTTTCCTCCGTCTATTGAAATGATAAGTAACTAGTGAGTTGAATAAAAGCCAGTGACGTACGTAGAATTGAACATCGGTAGTGCAGCGTCCGGCAAACATTTGATTGGGCGAGGCAACGCCAGGGAGGGCATGGTGGTCCAAAATGACATGAATTCCCTTGGCTTTGAGCATGCGAAGGCCTTGCTTCAAATACTTCATTCCACCTTGGGGCTAGAAACATGTGTAAGATACAAAAGATAATCACATTCATAGAGTTTGGTGCTCACGTAGTATTCGGAGGTCCGGTTGACGAGCGGCTCAACAATCCAATACCCGAGCGGGATACGAACGGTGTTCAACCCCGCATCGGCAATAGCGTTAACGTTCTCTTGAGTGAACCATGTAGACCTTATGGAGGAAAATTAATACGTAATCGTAATTACGACTAAAGAGACGCACCAGTGCTTAGCAAACACCTTGTTAGCCTCAACTTGACCAAGTTTTTTGACGAGATCGCTGACAAAATTATTAGTTCCTGGAGCAGAGGAAGAGTGAAAGTATAGTATACAATTCGGTCGAAGCGCATTTGGAGCAGTCATCGCAGACCTCGCCTCCCATTGCCTTCCACTCGTTCGGGACTATCGATGAACGGTGTCAGTGTCGAAACCCATGAAAAGCAGTGGGACTTACGCATCCATGACTCGAGCAAGAGCCTAGGCGAAGGGCTGTAAGAACTACTTATATACACTTATCAGGAGTAAAAACGTACCAGCTACCAAGCTGGTGTTGTGGTAATTTCGTAAGAAAACATTTACGATCGAAAGCTTCGAAGTACTCACATTGACACCATAAACTTTGTCCACGGGCAGCCCGGCCTTGGCGGCAGACGTAGCCACCGCGCCGAGCAAACCGGCACCCCAAGCGATAGTGCTTACTTTCATACTAAGAGAATAGGAAGAAAATCAAGACAGTAAAGACTGGAGATTGTTTCCAAGTGAGTGTGGTGAGCCGGAAGTTACACGCGGCGAGGGAGAAAACAGAAAACTGGCATACGTCAACACACGAGGCCAACTTTTATAGGCTGACACCGCTGTCCCCGAAGCCGAGTTGTCCTCTCCTAGCCCCCTAACGATTTGATGGACGACCGAGAAGCGCTGCTTCGATGTCCGCCGAGCGCATGAACACGTGGGGTTGATTACTTATGGAGTTCAGTTTTCTAGGCGCGAAGCAGGACATTGACAAATCCGAGCAGGGTGAATGAACATATTTGATCGTCGCTTGCAGCGCGCGCGTTCTGGATGCCGGGGAACCCGCAATAGGAAGACTGCCCCGGATGTCTCGGCACCGAACTGCATTGAGATAAGATGAAACTGAAGCAGAGGTCTATTTTTGAAACAGATAATTCGGACGATCTGCAACGCCTGTCATCGCTGGAGTCAAAAACGTGGGGAAAGTTGGTGGTCGGACGTCACGTGGCCAGGCGGATCTGACCTTCTCACTTCTCCCACCACCAAGGCCCGTCTTCCTAAATTTACTCGCCTAGTCTGCCCACAACTGAACTAGAAACGACACTACTGATGTTCTGATGTTAAATATCCGAGGCTGAACTATCCTCGCACCGGCAACCTACCGTCCACTAGAACTATAACACCGAACGAGGGACAGATATTCACTCTCGTTATACTTTATTCCTACCTCACACCATGGATTCCGGTCCGGTGAAGATTGTCTTTGAATTTGTACGTACCAATGGTCCTACTGTCAGCCAGCTGACTGAGTTGTCCCTGCCACCGTAGAAGGTCGACAGAGACCTAACGAAAGAACTCTTATGTGGCATTATACATGCAATTCTATTCCATAGGGCGTTTGGTTGTGTAAAGCCAACAACGAGAGACGCCTTGGATGTTACTCTGGTGATCCGCATTTCACCGCCACATAGACCGCCGTACTAACTTATTAATTCGCTAGCCTGCGATAGACGACGAGGGCTTGGCGAGGACTGTCGAGCGCAAAGTCGATCAATTTAAACGACTTTTGGACGATTCGCCTGGGATCGGGAGCGCAGGACGCAAGAGAGGGCAAATGGCGGTGGTATTCTCAGAATTACGCGCGAAGAACTCGTGGTTCTCGTCTGGGGAGGTGAGTACACACATACACCCACGACTTCACTTTTGTATATCATTCTTGACTCTCTCAGGAAGAAGTACCATGGGAAGAGTGGACTATCATCGTAGAGGCCCACTCGAAGCAAGTAGCACCAAGAGCAGCCACAAGTCAAACTCTCGCACAAGCCCTCCACCGCATGATCGTCCACACAAGCTCAGCTCACGGTCGAGAAATCGTTCCAGCAATCCGGGCAGCAACGACCGAACTCAGTCCATTCCCGTACTCTATCAAAGGAAAGGTGGGTAGCTCTGAAATACCGGCTTGATAATATGTATTTTTGGTTGCTTGTTACACTGCTTTCTTGAATATAAGGATATTTGCGTCTCCGAGTCACCCGAGTCTTCGAAACATGCATCCCGAACGGATCAGGGATCAATTCCGCATCAAGTTCTGAAGCTGATGCAGAGCCCGCGAACCCAAAGATGAATACAAGTCGCACTAGCAGACTTGATTGCCTTCTTCGTCGCAATATGAACTTTAATTGGCACATCTCCAACAAGTCATGTGACTGCGCGCCACCGCATTTAGACGCCCAATATATCGCTCCTCCGAAGTCAATCGGAAATCGCCCCATATAATCATCGCCCATCCCATCTCTGGGCCCACCCGCCCGCTCCCATGCCTCAAAGCATCGTCACGACTTTGGGCATAGGGAAGGATAAATTTCCATTTTTACACAGCTCGTATAATCGACTTTCGCCCCACTTTCGAGATGGATTTCGAGTAGTCTTGGTTGGAGCTGTGTTTGATTTTGCGAGAAGGGTTTGTGAGGTTGCTTGGGCTTGGATATATGGGTGTGAGTGGGGGGAGTTGTTTATTGTGTTTGGGTTTACTGAGGGTTGTTTGGTTAATAGCGGTTACGGTGACGGCAACTTTCGAGGCTGGAGACGAGGCGTATGATTGGATCAACGAATGGCTCAAGGGTACGATTCAATCTCATTTTTCTTGATTTATCGCTAAACCCTATTTCATAGAACAACCAAAATACTCGGACACCAGGAACTTCGACGTCTTTGCTAAACCTCGCGATGTGGATGGAACGAAACCCGTTGAACCCCCTGTTGACGAAGGAAAGGCTGCGGGCACGTTGGCGATGTATCTACCGGCGCAGGGTACGTTCTTTATCTTAGAGTCTTGACCTTGCTGACTGAAATTAACAGGTACTTCTCATTGGATGACTTACAATTCGCGATTGCTCCGCGTCTCGAGGAAGCGAGGCTTGGTAGATTCGTTTCCTCCGTTTGGAGGACCTCCGCCCCCACGCGACTCGATCACGGTCACGTATGCCCTATTTTTCACTTTATTCATGCTACGCTATATTGAAACAAATATAGGCTCTTCTCGTTCACTCAAGCTACTCTCCAAAGTCTCATCGAGAACGCAGGAAAAGAGTACCGCGCCAAAGAATTAACGCACATCGTCATCTGGATCGCAGACCAGTAAGTCCACCCACAAACTCCCCACACACCACCGTCTTCGCCCTACTCACAAACCCCCACCACAGATACGGAAACTGGAAACGCCTCACCTCACGCCCGCACCGTGACCTCTCAAGCGTCGTCCTAGACCCCGAGATAAAAGCGATGCTCGTAAATGACGCTAAGGAATTTTTGGCAAGTGAACGGTGGTATGCTGATCGGGGTATTCCTTATCGCCGAGGTTATCTATTGTATGGTGAGTCAATCAGACGTTTTGGGGGTGGGTTCGTTGATTGATGCTTGTTCGGGGTTAGGGACGCCGGGTTCGGGGAAGTCGAGCTCTATACATGCGTTGGCTAGCGAACTTCGGTTGGATATTTATATTGTTCCGCTGTCTATGAAAACGTGAGTTATTTCCATCGGCCAACTATAAACTCTGACATATTGCTTGTTGTAGAATCGACGATGGTGTACTCTCGGATCTGATTACTTCCACCCCACAACGATGTATCATTCTTTACGAAGACATTGACGCAGCGTTCGGGTCACGCACCGCCAGCACCTCTACAGACGCTCGTGGCGACACAACTGAGAAGTCCGGAATCACTTTGTCTGGATTGCTCAATACGATCGACGGAGTACAGGCGCAGGAAGGCAGACTATTGTTTGCGACCACCAACCACCCAGAAAAACTAGATCCAGCTCTGTCTCGACCCGTATGCACGATTTCAGTACTCTCAGATCCCACCACTCGCTTACCCTGTTCCTTTTCCCACCTCTATAGGGCCGCATGGACGTCAAAATTGAATACAGCCACGCGACGCAATGGCAAGCCGAACAACTCTTCCGCCTATTCTACCCACTCGATTCAGCAGCCGAAACAAAGGAGAAAGACTCCGAAGAGCTGGAAGGCGCAGTACGCTCATTCGCGGACGCTATACCTGCGATGAAAGTGTCGGTGGCGCAATTACAAGGGTTCTTGATGCGGTTTAAGGGAAAGCCGGTCGAGGCTGCGAAGGAAGTTGGGGTGTGGCTTGAGGAGGAGTTGGGTACGGTGGGGTAGAGAGTAGTAAACTTAGACTTGATATTCAATATGAAGAGTTGTTTTACCGGGTGCATGTTGTTTGGTATAATGGTTGTAATAGAATGACACGAGGGCGCACATAAAAAGGTGGCCTACATGTTAGCACAAATGTATGCTAGAGACCGGGGACGGACACGTTGACGAGCAAGACACTCGTTGACGCCTGGGATAGGAAACGAAACTCGCCTCTGATTCGGCTAGTACGAAGGTACGGAATAATTCATCGCCCTTTCATACAAGTACGATGTCCTGGCCGAGATACTCCGGCCCGAGCTAGGGCAGCACGTTCGTTTCGAGAGGCCTGGTCTCCTTGTTTTCGGGGAAGAGGCGGGAATGTCTCCCTGAGAGCGCCTGAAGGGCACTGGCGTCTGCGAGGTGTTCGGCGTGCCAAGGCTTTTGGTTACATGTACCCAAAAATGGTGCATTTATGGGGCGCCGCAAATGAGTGCCATGACGTCAACGTGGAACAGCCGGGTTTTATTTGCTGATGCTAGCCCGGGCGCTTGTTTTGTCATCACGTCAGGATGACCACAACAGTCCAAGACACAATCATCCGCCTCCGTCAACCTCTCTCCTCACTACGTGAGCTTGAAGATCTTCTTGCGGCCCCTCTTGTATCTTTAAAGCTTTTAGGATCTGACTCTTCTACTGCTTCACGCCTCGATAAACCCCCTAGTTCACGCCAACTTGCTACGCTCCAATCGACGATCTTGGTACACGTATGCCCAGCATGGGAGAACCGCACAGTCCTCATAGATTCTTATTTTATTCCTTCTCAGTCTAAGCTAACTGGAAACTCAAGGGATAGCGCGAATACTCTGGTCTTAAATGCACTCACTGTTTTGACTACGACCCCAATTTCTCCCTTTGCTATCCCTCTGCTCGAGAAACTTGTCGCCAACTATCCTCTGGACACTCTCTGGGAACTATTTCATGCCTCTGATCAAGGGAAGGGTACGGGATGGGATACTGTGGCTCGTGCTTGGATGAGTATCCCTGGGAAGGTCGCCAACGCTCTGCTTGGGGATAAACCGGGACAAAATTTCAATATTCCCCACGGGCTTGATTTTGAGTAAGCTTGCATTTCGCTAATCACGCCTTGATCGCTGATAGAGGTATACTCTTTGGTCGCCCTAAAAGTGAATTCGCAAGAGGGACATGTCTTGCAACCGAGCGAATTGTCTGGTTGGTGGCGGGTCAATTCGCCGAGCAACCAAGTACGTCCTAAAGTCGCATGACGTATTAGTTGCCATGTCTTTGGATTACTAATGAATTTCATACCATCAACCACACATTCATCTCTATTCATCACTCCCTATTTCCTTTTTTATTCCATTCATATCTCTTCGAAAATAGCTCTCGGAAACAAAATACAGCATCTTTCAGATTTTTTCTCTAAGCTCATTTCTACCGGCCACTTTTCCCATCCCGATTCTTCTTCCTCTTTCTTTTCAGTCGTCTTCCCTCATTTGCGCACCCACCAAAGCGGTGTTATTGCAGGGCGTGCCAAAGCATACGCAGATATTTGGCCCCAAATACCTCACAATCTTCCTGGCCCGCTCCTCCAAACCCTAGCCACATCCCTTTTCATATCACTCGATTCGCTTTCACTCCGCCCCCCACATCTCGCCCCGCCCACTTCCTCCCCAGCCGCTAGTCCTTCACCTATTCACCCATCACAGCTCTTGCAGCTCTTCTTCGGTTCGGCCACTCAGGTTCCGCAGGAAGTTCTGCACGTTATCTCCGGAAGTGGCAAGACTTGGAGTCAAACACTAACGAAGAGTATCATTGGCTGGGCTGCGGGAGTGGCGGAGCCTATTGGCGTAGCCAAAAAGAGAGATATTGGCGAAATAGAAGAAGCATCCGAGGCCGGATTAAAGCTCCTATATGAACACGTCTTGTCCCGATGGACTGAACCGCAATATATCTCCCGGTCGTTATTGGGCGAACACCGATGTGCGTCTCTCTCTTTGATAATGCGCAAGTTTCTGATTCTGTACCTGCTGGTTGATCATAATGCCCTGCGAAAATGGAATCTCTAGACCTTACAGCTTTATTGGTGTTAACCCTCGGCACACTTTCTTCCCTCTCCCCTGTGTCTGCAACTTCGGCGACTCATGAGTCTGATCCCTTTGATATTGCCGATTCTCCGGATTCCATTCCTCCTCCACCGCCCGCCCAGGCTACCACGACCAAACCACCACATCCATTGTTGGCTTCGACATCTACGTCACCGTCCTTTCTCCGGGCAGTCGGCATATACCTATCCCACCGTGACGAGGCTGTGCGTAGGTGTGGAATGTTGGTTGCAGAGATTGTCGCTGGAGGAAAACTAGATTTCGGAGTCTGGGGTACAGATTCAATCGATAGCAGGAACAACGCCGCAGGCGCGAAAGAATGGCAGATATGGGCCGCCGAGCTTCGGGCGCAGGCGCAGGATCCCCTCTCTACTATTCGAAAGGAAATAGACCAGTGGGACAAGGAACGTCTCTCTATTGATACGCTTTCAGATCCTAACTTGGATACGCCTGAACCCGCCTCCGTCGCCGAATCTGCCACCCAGTCCGACTTAGACGGCACCGCCAAACTAGCCGACAACATCCCAAAAGTTGCCTCATCTGCGCCCGATCCCGACTCAGACGACGACTCGCTGATAGGCTACGGTTCTCCTTCGCCCACGTCTTCTCGTGCACCGTCTCCTACACCCTCTGAGCTCGAAGATCCGACCCTCCGAAGACGGCCTATCCCTCGACCTGTATACCTAGCTGAACTCGGCGCGATGCTTCTCGACGCGCCTAAAAACGTTGTCGAGGTTCAACCTGGTGCTGGATTTCCGGGTTTCGGGGGCAGTAAAGGTCGAAGAGGGATGGGAATTACTGGTGGGAAAGGTGGTGGTGACGCCGAAGACGAGAGGGCGAGGGTGGATATGGCGCTCGACGTCGGCGCGGAGCTGATTAGAAGGAAACGCGGATACGGGAGTGAACTTGGTGTGTGGAAATATATGCGTCTACTTCTGAGGTTGACGCTAACGGGTTAAACTGTAGAGGAAAATGCGGTGAACCTGGCGTTTATGTTTGTAGGGCTGCAAGATAACTTTGAGTTGGCGAGATTTGAGGAGAGGAGGCAGACGGTACTTGTCGCACTTGTCGCATGTTGCCCCAGTAAAGCTGCTCCGTGAGTAATATTTCCTCTCTCATCATTGGTGGTCTTTCTCCTTGAATTTATTCCTAACTCCTTCAAGTCTTCGCTGGTTGTGTACGTAGCTAACTTTATGATCTTTTAGCACTATTATCGAACAGTTTTTCCACCATCAATACTCCACAGCTCAGCGCTTCACAATGCTTAACGCCATCGCTATTGGTGCACGTGAGCTTGCCGGCCTTCCTATCCCTCCACCCCGCGACAACGAGATAGAAACACGGCCAAAAGTCGACTTCCCGAGCAAGGTTTTGCCTGGACGAGCCCACCTGGAATACATTACTCCTAGCGATCTACCACCCCCGTCTTCGACTAGATCAACGGGCCGTCGTCAGATCGAGGGGATGCGTAGCCAAGTCTCTGAATTGGTGCAAGATCTTAGCAACGTTGCGATCTCACGGAGCAAACAGGAAACAGAAGAAAGTGTCCCTCAGGTCGTGCGTGAACGTGCGCTGAAGGTCGGATCTCGCCCTGGTCGAAGCGTCGTCCCATTAGATTCCGCCAGCGGTTCTCGGTCTGTAGTTCCCCCCACAGCGCTCGGATACCTCTCGCCCAAGACGCCCGTCGTTCCGTTTGCCCAGGTAGCAGCTGAACATTTCGTTGTCCCGTTTATTAACCGATTCTGGGCACATTTGCGTACCTCCCTCGAGCGCGAGACGTACGGGAATGCGCACCGGGCAGGAACCGGCGTTCGAACAGGAACAGGAACGGGGCTCGTGCTTAACCCGCTCGTACTCGCTCATTTACTGGGTACCCTTGCGGTGTTGTTGCACGCTTCGAGGCATGCTCCTGCGTTCTTGCATATCTTGGCGCCCGATGCGGTTGAGCTAGCTCTAGCAGTTGGAACACAACCCTTATCACAGAGCCGACAATCGGAGTTGGGAGAAAGTGAACCCGGGCTTGGGACAGAGGCGGGCGTTCTCGCTGGAGCACTGGAGCTTGCGCTTACAGTGCTGGACGGTGCGCTCGAGATGGATGGCGGGAGGGTGTTCGCGCTGGAACGTACAGAGCTTTTGGTGGGCGTTGGACAGTGGGCGTCGGCTGTGTTCGAGGCGCTTGATAAGGGAGAGAAGGTCCCTGGTCAAGGTGGGGTGCAGGAAGAGAAGACGGCACGGATCGCCGCGGGTGTAATATTGACTGCGGAACGGGCAATGAGTAGATGGAGACGGTCTATGGTTGTGATGTAACTGTGTGTATGCGTGTAGAATTGACGTAACTTGAAACTGACTTCCTGCTTCTCCGGCTAGCCTGTGCAATACAGCCTAAAAAAGGAAATTTGATCGTCCAGTGAGTAAATTTAGGACTCATTTAACGACAGATCTATAAGGATACTGAGGCGAAATTGGTTAGATGTGTTTATAGGACACTGAACTTCACGTCTCCGGTGGGGTTTCGCAGAGGATTCTGAGAAAGGAGGATTGGCTTAGGTATGTCTCGTGGTTTCCTATTCAAATACCATAAAGCTACTGAACGTGCCTTGACAGTCACGAAATATCCCATGATTCTGTATAACCGTGGTGGCTGTCAGACTACCTCAAGACGCTGGGCAGAAACTAAGTACAGGGCAGTCTGCCTTTCGAACAATAGCGATTTGGATTTGGGATCCTTCTCTATGAGTCAGCCTACGGTCAACTCTGGCTAGCATCTGTTAGCTAACGGAACTCATTGGATTGTTGTATTGTGTTCAGTATTCAAAAGAAGTACGATCCTATCGCGTCATCTGCTTCGTCGAGCAGAGTCGCTCCTAAGAGGATCCTCTACTTCCACCAAAATCCTTCTCTAGTATCCGACCCACGCAAATTTTGAGGATATATCACCGACCATCCCGAACCACTCGCATCTTGTTCTGAGCTTCAGGAACGGAACATGAGTCTAATATACGACATGTAAGTAGTCTGGCCATTCAAAATGCAGGTACTTACGAGGTCACTCGTAGAGGACTATTTAGTTATGATATTATGGACCCCAGAACCATGACAAGTGAGCCCCCATACTCCTTAGGAGCGCGGCGGCAGGTTACAGCCGCAAGATGATGTCCTTTACAGTATATCTCTTGCAACGTGTGATTCGCTGACACTGCAGCGCTTCTTTTTTGATGCGGCTGTTGTGCACGCAGGGGCCAAGAGGTGCACTAGAGACCACGAACACGAGCCGTCCCTGCGAGACGCAAGTTCTACGATCGCCTACTTCGGTACCGTTGTCTTTGCTTCAGCGCTTGCGTGTATCCAAGCTCCCGAATTTTTATTGCGCGCGAACGCCAGCAAGCACCCATAGTAATTGTCATGACCTCACGAAGCCGATCAATTACCTCCGAGCACTTGCCGAGATACTCGATGAATAACGGAGGCCAATTCCCTGATAGCCTACCCTTCTACGTATCCTCTTATAATGGTCATGAAGTTACCATCAAGCGAGATTCTGATTATAAGGCATGCTTCTATATCCCTTGGCCGCTGGTGTTCCAGCTAACGATTCACCATTCAGATCACCATCAATCTTATCAGAAAATCCTACCCTACGCTGCGTTCTGTCGATCCTCACGACTTGCATATTTCTACCGCGATGGAGGACTACGATAATCAGGAAGTAGAAATTAGCGAAGAAACCTGGCCGGATATTGTTTCGGGGGTAAAGAAGGTTCATGTCACACTTGATAAATATACCACGGTTAGTCAGCACCACCCTCTCGCAAACTGGCTATTTTTTTAAAAAAGAAATTGTATATCGCGCCCAGTTCGCCAGGATAATCAAGAAGATATCCGCAATGTTGTAGAAGACCTGCATCATTATGTATTATCAATGTTCGCAGCGCCTTGATTGAGTGCCAACAAAGTGTCCTTCGTGCAACGCACTTCACTCTAGGTAGCTGGAGACTTGGCGCAGTTTGTCGCGTATCTAATCGTGGAGCCAAGAACACAGCTTCGGACCTGTTGTCCCTTAGTGATGCCCGTTTGCCAAGAAAACGTTACAGGTCACGGTTCAACGTGCCAGGCCCAAAGTGACAAAGGCCAGGAGCTCTGACATTTTTTTCTCATAGAAAATCTTTCACATATGTTCAACGGGGGCGTCGCACCACGTTCCACCCACATGGCCGTACTTATTCACTGACATCTCAGGCAACCTATATGACAGTTTGACGTTTCAGCGCTCTTTTCTTGATGTGGCTGCAGTATAAATAGGAGGCGCGTTTCTACGAGACGCAGGGTTCCACCACCACCTACCCACACTCCGTCCGTTCGTTGAGCTGCTCGCGGGTGTTGCTAACCACCAAAATTTTGTAGCGCACATACCTCAACGAACACTCGTGGACGCTACCATGGCCTTGCGAAGCCGCGAGAACTTGCCAAGATACTCAATGAACAACGGAGGTCAATTTCCTGACAACCTACCTTTTTACGTAGCTTCTTATGATGGTCGAGAAATCACCATCAAACGAGATTCTGACTATAGGGTATGCTACTTCAGCCTGGAGATATCAGTATTCCAGATAACGAACTTCGCTACTCAGAACACAATCCAGCTTATCAAAAAGTCCTACCCCGCGCTACGCTTCGCCGATTCTCAGGATATACATATTTCCACCACGATTGACGAGTACAATAATCAAGAGGTGGAAGTTAGCGAAGAAACCTGGCCAGACATAGTTGCGGGGGTGCGGAAGGTTCAGATTTCTCTAGATAAATCCTCCATAGTGAGTCAGCACCTTGTTTTATTTCCGAGCTATCTTTCATCCCACCCCGCGCCCAGTTTACAAGGATGATCAAGAGGACGTTTAGAATCCTGTAAAAGATGAACGAAGTTACTGCGAGAGCGTTACGAGCCACACAAAAGGACACTCATAGCCCCGAGACATTTATTATTATGCCTTCTTACCATTCTTACTTTGTTATGCTCTCATAACTAACTCTACTCGTTGAACACCACCCACTCTCCTTATTTCATGGGCTGCCCAAACATTTCTTACTGTCGTTAAAGTGTCCTCACTCCTCGTGTATCTATTCTTTCTCTCCTTGGACGCAAGTCGTTTGTCAAGATGCTTCCATCTACCTATCCACTACATTACCGAGCCACTCGACTTGGACACTCGAGTTTAACCCGACCTCATTGTTGCACATTATGCTGATGAGGGTATATTTCCAATCAACAACGTTGTGCAATGAGCTATTATTCAAAGTATTGGTTATGCTTTCAATTGCGAACCCAGGGAGGCGCAAATACAGGAACAGCAAACCCAATCTACTTATCTGTGGCGCTTAAACCTCACCTGAGAGTACATCGCGGACATCGTTCACGGTTCTCAGGTCCGACAAAAACTTCCCCAGGTCAGTCAACTCCTCGTCATGCGGGTCGTTAAACCACGAGGATATAGGAACCGCGTTGTTGGGGTGGAAGATATATGATGTCGGCGAATTGTCGACAATGATCGTCTCGGCTAATGGTCTTCCTAATCGCGAGAGATCCTACCAGCATAGAATTTAAACGGATACAAGCGACTTAAAACAATATTTGGGGCACGCACTTTGACATGATTGCCCTTATGATTGGAACAGCTCTCACGGAAAAGGCGATGCGAAACGACCTTATGGGTATCTATCTTATCCAATACGGGGTCCCCGTACTAAAGAACCGTGTCAACTGAAGGAGCAAGCGTACAGGAGTTAGAACATACCTTACTGAGGCTTGCTGCAAAGATCACGATCTCGTACAGTTCACCCATCTTCTGCAAAAATTCGCTGACGCCAGGTCTCTTGATGACATATATATTATGCCATTGCCATTCGATCTCGACGGGAACAACGAAGTCAGCTTGAGGAATAAGCTGGAGCATAAAGTTTCAAAATGATCAGAGATGTGGGATATGGGTGATAGCGCTAAACCGACCTTGAAGCTGCTATGCACTAACGTTTCGTCAAGATCCAACACTAAGCACTTTCGCCCGGTGTGGGACGCCGCGAGTGGAGGCAGTAGGGGCTTTGGCTGACCATCCTGATCACACAACTTATAATTGGTTTACCGCACTTAGTCGTGGTTTATATCACTCACAGGACCAATAGGAATCCCCCCACCTCCTTGCCTGATGAGCCTATCCACGCTATCCTCGCTACCATTAGACTCTTGATCCCCTGCGCTGCCCTCATCGCTGGAGGAAGTCTCATCCTCTCCTTCGTTCTTGTGGTCAGCGCCCGAACCCGGATTCTGAGAAGAATCCAGCATTATTCCATCCGGCTCGACTTCCAGAAGTAATGGTTGAGATACTGGCTCAGGAGGAACAATATTTAGATTAGACGGCAGTGGAGGAATTGTATCGATAATAAGCGGCGTTAATGTCGGACTGGGGTGACGTTGCTCTTCAAGCTGGTGGATAAGAGCTCGCAAAGCGCCTATGGTGTAATCAACGGTGCGCATCGCTGAAAGTCGCTGGGAGCCACAGATGGCGCAGACAGCATTGTCCCTCGGCGGAATCTGTCTGTTCCCTTTTGATATTTTAGCGCCTCTATTTTCTGAAAGTCCTGTTTCAGTTTCGGACATACCCATTGAAGACGAATGAGATTCCTCTTGTCGCGTTGAAGGAGGGAGATATTCGAGAGAACGAAGTTGGTCCTGTAGAAGCACGCTCGAGGTACCAGGATTCAAAACCGAGTCTTTCGGAGAGCTTGGTGATTGGGCAATCTTGCCCTGAGGTCCCGGTGCTGGCTCGGGAGTAGATGGGGCCACATCCAAACCAATGTTTACGGCCTTCACATCGGAAACGATATCTGGCCAGGCTTCTTCGCTAATCTCTATTTCCATACCGTCGTACTGAGGTAGAATGGTCGAGATTCGAATATTTTGTGACTCGGCAGAACGCAATGCGAGATAGGACCTTCTAATAATATCAATTGTGCTCTTGGTAGCAAGGGTGTATCAGCTCAACTCAATTTAAAATGCGGTATAGCCACATGCCTGGTAGTCAGAGTTTCGCTTGAGAGCGACATTTCGTCCATCATAGGTGGCCACGTAGAATGGCAAAGTGTTCATATTTTGATCACTTTTATTCATGCAGAGGAGCAAATTATTAAGTGGTAGTGGGTTGATGCACGATCTTAGCGCCCAGATGGCGATTACTTGGTGGGTTGTTACCGAACTGACACGGTCATGACCCGGGGTATGAAGGGTTACATCTTGTTATGCAGACACTTTGTCTTATATATTTCTTTGTACCGCCTCTCACATATTTGAGCTCTCACTACCCTGTTGTGTAAACATATTGTGATTTATACCATATCCCTTGTCTAACCTCTCTACCTAATGATGCATATGTTGCGCGGAACGTTTGAAACTCAAGAATAATTATCCTATTTCTTTTGCGGATAGAGGGAAGCAGAATTATCTCACTGAATGTAACTATTGCTCGCTAAATATAGCACTGTTTTCCTAAACGCGACGATAAGCGGAAAGAATTAGGCCGAAGCTCCCGTCGTTTCGCGTTCTCCAGATTGCTGTCCAGACCTGCGGGGGGCGGGTGTCGCTGTAGGCACGTCGAGCCACAAGTTGGGAACGAAATCGCGACACCTGATCTTTCGATTTCGTTCTTCTGATTGCCCTCAAGTAGGTCATTTAACCCGCCTATGCCTCTGGGTTTAAAGCTGATGTTCCTATATAGGCGAACTTGAAATCAACTATAGACGCTGAATAAGACCTCACGGTCGCCTGAGATCGTAAATGTGTAGAAGCGGTATATTTCGTGTTGAATGCTCAGGAGGTGACTCATATATTATGAGTGTAATGTGTAAACTGTTGGTCCTTATGTTAGGCGAGTTGGCAGCGCCACCTGGTCAGCTAGTAGCGGTCATCTAGTACTCCCAATCTCCTGATTTTGACATATTCTGATTCCATGCATACACCCAACGAAGCACAAATCAGTCAGACGGTGCTGACATTTTAGGCTTGACCAAAATAAAATAGACGCCGAGATAGACGCTCGGTGAGGGACGCCGGCTAAGGGCCGAGCTGGTGGGTCCGACCTACCACAATCAGCACTCGTCGGTGCCGCCGCTTCCTTGCGCTGATTCTAGTGGCTTGACTTGACTTTTAGTCTCTTCTCACTCCACCATGTCCTATCCGTCGCCATGTAAGTTTATACGTTTAACAAGTCAATTGGTGGAGAGAGCTAATACGACGACAGGGAGCCCAAGCGGTGCATCTCCGCGCTCACCCACAGTTAAATCGCCAAGTACACCTGGTAGTCGACGCGTTCGTTTCGACGACGACGAATCTAACCCTTCCATCCGATTTATTCCGCCAACTCCTCTGTCGCCGGCCAATTTGGATACCGTGGTGGAAGATTATAGTGACGAGTAAGTCCGAGGTTGCTAATCAGATTGGAATTCGATTTGAGGGTTTATTACTCCTTGGGCACGTGCAGACCAGGCCTGTTCGACACGCCCACTACTGCAATGAATCCTTCTGCTCGCCCTCCATGGTCTGCGCGACGTCCGTCCATGGTGAGTTTCTAATTAGATCTGTTGTGATGCTTCCTGAAGATGTTGTAGCCAACACCACCCGCGTTCGATGAGCCCGACGTGTGAGTCCCTTTGCCCCGCCGCTTCGGGATCCCACCCTGATCTTCACTCTCGTCATTCAGATACTACACCCCAACTGATGCCTCTGAGTCCGAGTTTAACTCGCGTCCATTAGTTGTGAGTATCTCACTGTAATTATTTCTCGATAAATTTGCTGAGCGGAGTTTAGATTCCACCTCCTCCCTATGATCACGTATGGCGCGACATCTTCACCGCCAACGAAGCCGCTAGCCGCCTACACGAATCACTCTCAAAGACGCGCACCGAGGACGTACGCGTAAGTTCTATCCATCCTCGCGTCATCGGCGCATCACCTCTAATTTCTCAACCCCTTTCCCGATCCGGAAATAGTCCATAACGAAATTCTACCCACCCGCGGTGGCAGCACGGCTTAACCTTCACGAGCATCAACAGAACATGGGTGCAGCTGCGGGTGGAGTAGGGGGCGTGGGAGTATGGCCGTTGCCCTCCGCCCCGGGGACGACGGTGTCAATGGCTGCTTCGACGGTTCCGACAACACCCGCTCTAACTGCCGCGAGCGTATCAACACCTAGCTCAGTTTTTACTTCGCTACCTGCCTTTACTGGTACGTTTCTCGGTTTCGTTCCGTGACGTGGTTGCTAACAAGTAATTACGATGCCATGGTAATATAGGTGGCGCAGACCCAGACTTCCCTCATGCAGCCCTATCCTCGGCTCACTCCAACCTCCGATCCGCCTTCCTCCTCTTCTCCGAGCAGTTCCCATCTCGCGCCGAGTTCTTCGGCGCACGAGGTCGAGAACTCACCTATACCACCCATACTCCCGATAGGAGATATGACTCGAGGGAGCGTGGGTCGTCAGGAGGGTACCCTGGTACACCGAGCGGATACCCTGGTACGCCTGGGGGGTATCACACGCCAAGCACACCCAGTGCATATGGGTACGAGGATGCGAAAGGAGGGGGAGGGTATAGCTATGGATATGCTAAGCCGGGCGACTTTACGAGGCCTAGTGCCATACATCGGGACTCGAATATGTCTAGTACGTCTCTTCCCGCTCCTTTTATTTTTCATCTTCGTTATTGTTTTATTCACTCGTTCTTCGGATTTTTCGCTATATTCAATATCTCACTAACTATGACGTATATTCTACAGATAAGAGTTTCGTCACGGCAGCGAGTCAACCAGCAGACATCATGCTCGTTACGAACGGAGGAGCGGGGGAAGAGGAGGCGATGTTGAACGAGGACTCGTTGTTATGTTTGGTGGAGGATGTGGACGGGGCTTGTGATGCGCTCGGGGAGAACGCTGTGAGTTTCTCTTTTCCGACCACCTTTCCTTCCCCTCTTCCCCCGTCTCTCCCCGTCGGGCGCTTGGGGTGGCAGTGCCCAAGGAGAGCGCGATAGTCGACGGGGAGAGGATCCCGAAAGGAGAAACTTGGGGAATAGCGGAACTGACGGTTTTGGTAATGATGCCGCAACAGGATATTTGCAAGCTGTTAAGACTTCAAGTGAAGGAACTTTTGAAATTTTTGATCTCGTCCGAGGAACTTGTATGGCCTCCGCCGCCGGGGAGTGTGCATTCACTTGGGGAGGGGTGAGTGGATTTTCTGGTTAATCACGTGACAGGAACTCATTTACTTAAATTCTTACTCCAATCAATCGTCCCCTTCGTGTAACTCGCTCGCATCCTCAACGACCTGTCCATCTACCTTCACTAGCGTGATTCGCTCGATCCTTGTTGAGTTGTGTAATATCCCGCGCGGGGAGAGCGCTGCCCTGGTTTCGGAATATGTCAGGCAGATGAGCAATCGGATGATCGAGTTTGCGAAGAGTCAACAGTTTGAGGTGCGTGTTAATTTTTTTTCGGGCATTTTATCATATGCCTCGTTTATCTTAATTTGGTATTTATTATATGGTATCTTATAGATCTACAACGGTGTATCACCCTCGCCGACAGATTATGTTCCACCTCAAGAACTCGCTCCCCCTCCTATGCCTGCGCCCGCGCCCGCACCTGCTCCACCCCCCATCCCGGCGATGTACGCTAATGCGTATGTGAATCCGAATGCATCGGCATATCAGAGTTCGGAGAAAGGCGGGTATACTAGTTCGGACAAGGGCGGATATACGAGCCCCGACCGAGCGTATCCGAGCTCAGATAAGGGTGGACGCGTGACACCCGCGTCGAGCACAGCGGGGCCATACGTGAACCCCAATCGATTGGCGGATACGACCGGGTCACATTCGCCGTATGCGAACTCGAGTCCGGGAGGAACATATACGACATTAGGAGGATCAAGCGCAAACCTGGGTGTGGTGCCTCCTGCGGGGATGGGGCTGGTGAGGAGGGTGGATCCGCTGGATGTACTAGACGATCCGCGCGGGTTGGATGATCTGGCTAATCAAGGGTTCGAGGAGGTTGATTCGTTCATGCAGCTGCTAAGACAGGTGAGTCGTTAAAGTTTACTTAATCTTTTGGGTGGATAATGATGGTTGAGTACTAGGACGTCGCGACCGGACACCCAGAGGCGCAGCGGTTACGCGAGGCGTTGATTTATCTGTATGATATGACGGGGCATTACCCTGCTGAACGGGATATCACGAA
>JANWGL010003759.1:0-16842 GCA_025200755.1 Ceratobasidium sp. C01 | reverse complement strand
TTCGTGATATCCCGTTCAGCGGGGTAATGCCCTGTCATATCATACAGATAAATCAACGCCTCGCGTAACCGCTGCGCCTCTGGGTGCCCGGTCGCGACGTCCTAGTACTCCACCATCATTATCCACCCAAAAGATTAAGTAAACTTTAACGACTCACCTGTCTTAGCAGCTGCATGAACGAATCAACCTCCTCGAACCCTTGATTAGCCAGATCATCCAACCCGCGCGGATCGTCTAGTACATCCAGCGGATCCAACCTCCTCACCAGCCCCATCCCCGCAGAAGGCACCACACCCAGGTTTGCGCTTGATCCTCCTAACGTCGTATACGTTCCTCCCGGACTCGAGTTCGCATATGGCGAATGCGACCCAGCAGTATCCGCTAATCGATTAGGGTTCACGTACGGCCCCGCTGTGCTCGACGCGGGTGTCACGCGTCCACCCTTATCTGAGCTCGGATACGCTCGGTCGGGGCTAGTATATCCGCCCTTGTCCGAACTTGTATACCCGCCTTTCTCCGAACTCTGATATGCTGATGCGTTCGGATTGACATACGCATTAGCGTACATCGCCGGTATGGGGGGTGGAGCGGGTGCTGGTGCGGGCGCAGACACGGGAGGGGGAGCGAGTTCCTGAGGTGGAACGTAATCTGTCGGTGAGGGCGATACACCGTTGTAGATCTATAAGTTTCCATATGATTAGTTCCAAATTAAAGCATATGAGGTATATGACAAATCTTGCAAAAAAGTGAAACGTACCTCGAACTGCTGACTCTTCGCGAACTCGATCATCCGGTTGCTCATCTGCCTAACATACTCCGAAACTAGGGCAGCGCTCTCCCCGCGCGGGATATTGCATAACTCGACGAGAATCGAGCGGATTACACTAGCGAAATGAACATGAGTGGGCGTTTAAGATAATAGGACGAGTCGATAAAGGTAGAGTGAAGGTGAGGAAATAATAACGATGATTAGTTCCCATCACGTGACCGAGAAGAAATCGACTCACCCCTCCCCAAGCGAATGCACACTCCCGGGCGGCGGAGGCCACACTAACTCCTCAGACGAAATCAAAAATTTCAAGAGCTCCTTCACCTGAAGCCTTAACAGCTTGCAAATATCCTATTGCGGCATCATTACCAAAACCGTCAGTTCCGCTATTCCCTAAGTTTCTCCTTTCGGGATCCTCTCCCCGTCGACTATCGCGCTCTCCTTGGGCACTGCCACCCCAAGCGCCCGACGGGGAGAGACGGGGGAAGAGGGCAAGGAAAGGTGGTCGGAAAAGAGAAACTCACAGCGTTCTCCCCGAGCGCATCACAAGCCCCGTCCACATCCTCCACCAAACATAACAACGAGTCCTCGTTCAACATCGCCTCCTCTTCCCCCGCTCCTCCGTTCGTAACGAGCATGATGTCCGCTGTTTGACTCGCTGCCGTGACGAAACTCTTATCTGTAGAATATACGTCATAGTTAGTGAGATATTGAATATAGCGAAAAATCCGAAGAACGAGTGAATAAAACAATAACGAAGATGAAAAAATAAAAGGAACGGGAAGAGACGTACTAGACATATTCGAGTCCCGATGTATGGCACTAGGCCTCGTAAAGTCACCCGGCTTAGCATATCCATAGCTATACCCTCCCCCTCCTTTCGCATCCTCGTACCCATATGCACTGGGTGTGCTTGGCGTGTGATATCCCCCAGGCGTACCAGGGTATCCGCTCGGTGTACCAGGGTACCCTCCTGACGACCCACGCTCCCTCGAGTCATATCTCCTATCGGGAGTATGGGTGGTATAGGTGAGTTCTCGACCTCGTGCGCCGAAGAACTCGGCGCGAGATGGGAACTGCTCGGAGAAGAGGAGGAAGGCGGATCGGAGGTTGGAGTGAGCCGAGGATAGGGCTGCATGAGGAAAGTCTGGGTCTGCGCCACCTATATTACCATGGCATCGTAATTACTTGTTAGCAACCACGTCACGGAACGAAACCGAGAAACGTACCAGTAAAGGCAGGTAGCGAAGTAAAAACTGAGCTAGGTGTTGATACGCTCGCGGCAGTTAGAGCGGGTGTTGTCGGAACCGTCGAAGCAGCCATTGACACCGTCGTCCCCGGGGCGGAGGGCAACGGCCATACTCCCACACCCCCTACTCCACCCGCAGCTGCCCCCACGTTCTGTTGATGCTCGTGAAGGTTAAGTCGTGCTGCCACCGCGGGCGGGTAGAATTTAGTTATGGACTATTTCCGGATCGGGAAAGGGGGTGAGAAATTAGAGGTGATGCGCCGATGACGCGAGGATGGAGAGAGCTTACGCGTACGTCCTCGGTGCGCGTCTTTGAGAGTGATTCGTGTAGGCGGCTAGCGGCTTCGTTGGCGGTGAAGATGTCACGCCATACATGATCATAGGGAGGAGGTGGAATCTAAACTCCGCTCAGCAAATTTATCGAGAAATAATTACAGTGAGATACTCACAACTAATGGACGCGAGTTAAACTCGGACTCAGAGGCATCAGTTGGGGTGTAGTATCTGAATGACGAGAGTGAAGATCAGGGTGGGATCCCGAAGCGGCGGGGCAAAGAGACTCACACGTCGGGCTCATCGAACGCGGGTGGTGTTGGCTACAACATCTTCAGGAAGCATCACAACAGATCTAATTAGAAACTCACCATGGACGGACGTCGCGCAGACCATGGAGGGCGAGCAGAAGGATTCATTGCAGTAGTGGGCGTGTCGAACAGGCCTGGTCTGCACGTGCCCAAGGAGTAATAAACCCTCAAATCGAATTGCAATCTGATTAGCAACCTCGGACTTACTCGTCACTATAATCTTCCACCACGGTATCCAAATTGGCTGGCGACAGAGGAGTTGGCGGAATAAATCGGATGGAAGGGTTAGATTCGTCGTCGTCGAAACGAACGCGTCGACTACCAGGTGTACTTGGTGATTTAACTGTGGGTGAGCGCGGAGATGCACCGCTTGGGCTCCCTGTCGTCTTATTAGCTCTCTCCACTGATTAACTTGGTAAAATATAAACTCACATGGCGACGGATAGGACATGGTGGAGTGAGAAGAGACTAAAAGTCAAGTCAAGCCACTTGTATCCGCGCAACGAAGCGGCGGCACCGACGAGCGCTGATTGTGGTAGGTCGGACCCACCAGCTCGGCCCTTAGTCGGCGTCCCTCACCGAGCGTCTATCTCGGCGTCTATTTTATTTTGGTTAAGCCTGAAATGTCTGACTGATTTGTGCTTCGTTAGGTGTATGCCTGGAATCAGAATATGTCAAAATCGGGAGATCGGGAGTACTAGATGACCGCTACTAGCTGACCAGCTGGCGTTGCCGACCCGCCTATAATAAGGACTAACAGTTTGCACATTGCACTCATAATATATGAGTCACCTCCTGAGCATTTACCATTTACGATCTCAGGCGACCGTGACGTCTTATTCAGCGTCTATAGTCGATTTCAAGTTCGCCTATATAGGAACATCAGCTTCAAATACATAGGCATAGGCGGGTTAAATGACCTACTTGAGGACAACCAGAAGTCCGGCACAACGAAAGCGAAGGATCAGGTGTTGCGATTTTGTTCCCAACTTGTGGCTCGACGTGCTTACAGCGACACCCGCCCCTTGGACAGCAATTTGGAGAACGCAAAACGACGGGAGCTTCGGCCTAATTCTTTCCGGAAAGCAGAATTACCTCACTGAATGTAACCACTGCTCGCTAAATATAGCACTGTTTTCCTAAACGTGACGATAAGGACTATCCGCAAGAGAAATAGGTTAATTATTCTTGAGTTTCCAACGTTCCGGGCAACATATGCATCATTAGGTAGAGAGGTTAGATAAGGGATATGGTATAAATCACAATATGTTTACAGAACAGGGTAGTGAGAGCTAGAATATGTGAGAGGCGGTACGAAGAAATATATATGACGAAGTGACCGCATAACAAGATGTAACCCTTCATACCCGGGTTATGGCCGTGTCAGTTCGGTAACAACCCACCAAGTAATCGCCATCTGGGCGCTAAGATCTTGCATCAACCCACTACCACCCAATAATTTGCTCCCCTGGATGAATAAAAGTGATCAAAATATGAACACCTTGCCATTCTACGTGGCCACCTATGATGGACGAAATGTCGCTCTCAAGCGAAACTCTGACTACCAGGCATGTGGCTATACGCATTTTAAATTGAGTTAAGCTGATACATCCTTGCTACCAAGAGCACAATTGATATTATTAGAAGGTCCTATCTCGCATTGCGTTCTGCCGAGTCACAAAATATTCGAATCTCGACCACTCTACCTCAGTACGATGGTATGGAAATAGAGATCAGCGAAGAAGCCTGGCCAGATATCGTTTCCGAAGTGAAGGCCGTAAACATTGTTTTGGATGTGGCCCCATCTACTCCCGAGCCAGCACCGAGACCTCATGGCAAGACCGCCCAATCATCAAGCTCTCCGAAAGACTCGGTTTTGGATCCTGGTACCTCGAGCGTGCTTCTACAGGAGCAACTTCGTTCTCTCGAATATCTCCCTCCTTCAACGCGACAAGAGGAATCTCATTCGTCTTCAATGGGTATGTCCGAAACTGAAACAGGACTGTCAGAAAATAGAGGCGCTAAAATATCAAAAGGGAACAGACAGGTTCCGCCGAGGGACAATGCTGTCTGCGCCATCTGTGGCTCTCAGCGACTTTCAGCGACGAGCACCGTTGATTATACCATAGGCGCTTTGCGAGCTCTCATCTACCAGCTTAAAGAGCAGCGTCACCCCGGTCCGACATTAGCGCCGCTTATTACCGATTCAATTCCTCCACTGCCGTCCGATCTAAATATTATTCCTCCTGAGCCAGTATCTCAACCGTTGCTTTTGGAAGTCGAGCTGGATGGAATTATACTTATTTCTTCTCAGAATCTGGGTTCAGGCGCTGACTTCAAGAACGAAGGAGAGGATGGGACTTCCTCCAGCGATGAGGGCAGCGCGGGAGATCAAGAGTCTGAAGACGATAAGAACAGCGTGGACAGGCTCATCAGGCAAGGAGGTGCGGGGATTCCTATCGGTCCTGTCAGTAATATAACTCACGACCAGGTACGGCAAACTAATCATAAATTGTGCAATCAGGATGGTTTGCCAAAGCCCCTACTACCTCCACTTGCGGCGTCCCACACTGGGCGAAAGTGCCTAGTATTGGATCTTGACGAAACGTTGGTGCATAGTAGCTTCAAGGTTGGTGTAACACTATCACACATATCCTACGTCTCTGACCATTTTGGAACTATACACTCCAGTTTATTCCTCAAGCTGACTTTGTTGTCCCTGTCGAGATCGAGTGGCAATGGCACAATGTATATGTCATCAAGAGACCTGGCGTCGACGACTTTTTGAAGAAAATGGGTAAGCTGTATGAGATTGTGGTCTTTACAGGAAGCCTGGGCAAGGTATATTCTAACTTTTGTATGCCTGTTCCTTCAATTGACGCGCGCTCGCAGTACGGAGACCCTGTGTTGGACAAGCTCGACATCCATAAGGTCATCTCGCATCGTCTGTTCCGTGAGAGCTGCTACAATCATCAGGGGGCATGGATCAAAGTTCGTACTTCAAAACATCGGTTTGGGTCGTTTGTGTCTACTTAAATTCGGCGCCAATAGGATCTTTCGCAGTTAGGAAGATCGTTGAGGGAGACAATCATTGTCGACAATTCGCCGACGTCATACCTCTTCCACCCCAACAACGCGGCCCCTGTATCGTCATGGTTCAACGACTCGAACGACGTGGAGTTGACTGGTCTGGGGAGTTTCTTGTCGGACCTAAGAAGTGTGAATGATGTGCGTGATGTGCTCTCGGGCGAGGTTTAACCACCAAAACAGGTAGATTAGGCTTGTTGTTCCCGTATTTGAGCCGATTTTGCCTATCTTGTTCGACTTACTTCTTGCTGTTTTTTGACTGTATTTTGCTGTGAATTTGTAAAGTCCAAAAAAATCAAAGTTAAAATGAGTGGAGAGAGCCAGCCGTCTAGGATCCTAGAAGTCCATCGTATTCTTTGCCTAACTATGGTGTGCTAGACATTTGCCTCCAGAATAACGTAGTACCTTCAAATGAATACCCGAATAGCCCAGAGATGCCATATATTGTCTTGTCATGGCAAATCCCCTAGGTAAATGCGTTCATATTGTGCCGCCATTGTGTTTTCAGGTGTTGAAATCTCACCCTATGGAAGGATGGTCTAAAATTCTGGCTTTCCGCTTTTACCGTACCGTATGAAACGACTTATTTAATGGGAGGGTCAACGGGTCCGCTAGTCTATCCTTGGTTTCACAATTGAACGCACAACAAACGATTTTGAGGATCCAGCACATTGCGCGGCGTCGTTCGTTGTGAATATTCTCTTATCGTCGTAATGTACAACAGTTTGAGGTCGCATTAAACTCGAGTGCCCAAGTTGAGTGACTCGGTAATGCCGTGGAGAGGCAAATGGAAGCAACTTGACAAACGACTTGCGTCCAAGGAGAGAATGAATAGATACATGAGGAGTGAGGTCACTATAACGACAGTAGGAAATGTTTGGATAACTCATGAAATAAGGAAAGTGGGTGGTGTCTAACGAGTAGAGTTAGCTAAGAGAGCACGACAAAGTAGGAACAGGTTGGAAGGCATAACAATAAGTGTTTCGGGCCTATGAGTGCTCATATGTGTGACTCGTAACGCTTTCGCAGTAACTGTGCTCATCTTTTACAAAATTCTAAACGTCCTCTTGATCATCTTTGAAAACTAGGCGCGGGGTGGTATAAAAGATAGCTCGGTGGTAAAAACAAGGTGCCGACTCACTATGGAGGATTTGTCCAGAGTAACCTGAATCTTCCGCACCCCCGCAACTATGTCCGCCCAGGTTTCCTCGCTAACTTCCACCTCTTGATTATTGTACTCGTCAATCGTGGTAGAAATATGTATATCCTCAGAATCCGCGAAGCGTAGCGCGGGGTAGGACTTTTTGATAAGCTGGATTGTATTCTGAGTGGCGAAGTTCGTTAGCTAGGATACTGGTATCTCCAGGCTATAGTATCATACCCTATAGTCAGAATCCCGTTTGATGGTAATTTCTCGACCATCGTAAGAAGATACGTAAAAGGGTAGGCTATCAGGAAATAGACCTCCGTTGTTCATCGAGTATCTAGGCAAGTTCTCGCGGCTTCGCAAGGACATGGCAGCGTCCACGAATGTTCGTTGAGGTATGTGCACTACAAAATTTCTGCGGTTAGCAACACCCGCGAACAGCTTAACGAAAGGACGGTGTGTGGATAGGTGGTAGTAGAACCTTGCGTCTCGTAGAAACGGCGAACACGAAGCACCTCTTACTTGTACTGCAGCCGCATCAAGAAAAGAGCGCTGAAACGTCAACCTGTCACACAGGTTGCCTGAGTTGTCAATGTACTAATATGGCCATGTGGGTGGAACGTGTTGCAACGCCTCCGTTGATCTTACATAAAGAGTTTTTCTATATGTAAAAAAGTCGGAGCCTTTGGCCTACTTCACTTTCGGCCTGGCATGTTAAACCGTAACCGGTAACGTTTTCTTTATGGTACATGGGCACGCAAGGGACGACAAGTCTGAAGCTGTGTTCTTGGCTTGGCGATTAGATCCCTAGCTACCTAGAGTAAAGTGCGTTGCACGAAGGTCGCCTTGTTGGTACTCAATAAAGGCGCGGCAAACAGTATTCATACATAATGATGCAAGTCTCCTACAACATTGCGGATATCTTTTTGATTATCCTGGCGAACTGGGCGCAGTATACAGAGTTTTTAACAATACCCAGTTGGTGGGAGGGTGGTGCTGACTAACCGTGGTATATTTATCTAAAGTGACCTGAATCTTCTTCACCCCCGAAACAATGTCCGGCCAGGTTTCTTCGCTAATTTCTACCTCCTGGTTATTGTAGTCCTCCATCGCGGTAGAAATATGTAAGTCGTGAGGATCGACAGAGCGCAGCGCAGGATAGGATTTTTTGATAAGATTGATGGTGATCTAAATGGCAAGGTACGTCAGCTGGAATACCGGCGTCCCAGGGTTATAGCAGCATGCCTTATAATCAGAATCTCGCTTGATGGTAACTTCATGACCATTATAAGAGGATACGTAGAAGGGTAGACTATCAGGGAATTGGCCTCCGTTGTTCATTGAGTATCTCGGCAAGTGCTCGGAGGTAATTGATCGGCTTCGCGAGGTCATGTCAATAACTATGGGTGCTTTCTGGCGTTTGTGCGCAATAAAAATTCGGCAGTTTTGATACTCGCGAGCACTGAAGCAAAAACGACGGTACCGACGTAGATGATCGTAGAACTTGCGTCTCGCCGGGACGGTTCGTGTTCGTTGCCCCTGGTGTATTCCTCGCCTCCTGCGTGTCCAACCGCCGCATCAAAAAAGAAGCGCTGTCAATGTCACATTTAATAGAGATATCAAGGCACTGCCATGACTCTGACATGTGGCTGTAACATGTTATTCTCGGAATTATCCGCGAGACCCCACCAAGGACGTGCAGCTCAATTTGCTCGTTTGTCTAGCTGCGAAATAGGATATTCTTGTCCCGAAAATTGAAAGAAAAAAACACTTCAACCTGTCCGATAAATTTTCATTCCAGCTTTGCTTTTCTAGGGTATTTCACCCATATACACATACCTAGATATATCCCTTGTATTCAGTTGACCCTCGGCTCCAAGTCTTTCACGATACTTCGAGAGTCAGACTATGCTTCATAGCACGTCTGGCTCCCAAACCCGATCCAGTTGAACCGCGAGTGGGCGGAGTCTGATCCTTTATTAATAAAATGAACAAAGGGCAGATCCAATCGTTTTACCTATTACGGCGGCGCACCAGTTAGACTGAGAAAGGTGTCAGGTCAATTTCAAGTTAAGTTAATTCTCACACGCATACACCTAGCTACATTGCAACCATGGACCGTCTCCATCTACTCATTGCCCGTTCCGCAGTCAAGATTACACCGGCGGCGATCCGTGCCACCTTATCTTCTTCCGTGCCACCCTGACTTGGGGCCTTTTCTCCCTTGTCAAGCGCCTCGAACACAGCCGACGCCCACTGTCCAACGCCCACCAAAAGCTCTGTACGTTCCAGCGCGAACACTCTCCCGCCATCCATCTCGAGCGCACCGTCCAGCACTGTAAGCGCAAGCTCCAGTGCTCCAGCGAGAACGCCCGCCTCTGTCCCAAGTCCGGGTTCACTTTCTCCCAACTCCGATTGTCGGCTCTGTGATAAGGGCTGTGTTCCAACTGCTAGAGCTAGCTCAACCGCATCGGGCGCCAAGATATGCAAGAACGCAGGAGCATGCCTCGAAGCGTGCAACAACACCGCAAGGGTACCCAGTAAATGAGCGAGTACGAGCGGGTTAAGCACGAGCCCCGTTCCGGTTCCCGTTCGAACGCCGGTTCTTGCCCGGTGCGCATTTCCATATGTCTCGCGCTCGAGGGAGGTACGCAAATGTGCCCAGAATCGGTTAATGAACGGGACAACGAAATGCTCAGCTGCGACTTGGGCAAACGGAACGACGGGCGTTTGGGGTGAGAGGTACCCGAGCGCTGTAGGGGCGGGAACAAGAGACCGAGAAGCGCCGGCGGAATCTAATGGGACGACGCTTCGACCAGGGCGAGATCCGACCTTTAGCGCACGTTCGCGCACGACCTGAGGGACGCTTTCTTCTGTTTCTTGTTTGCTCCGTGAGATCGCAACGTTGCTAAGGTCTTGCACCAATTCAGAGACTTGGCTACGCATCCCCTCGATCTGACGATGGCCCGTTGATCTAGTCGAAGATGGAGGTGGTAGATCGCTAGGAGTAATGTATTCCAGGTGGGCTCGTCCAGGCAAAACCTTGCTCGGGAAGTCGACTTTTGGCCGTGTTTCTATCTCGTTGTTGTGGGGTGGAGGGATAGGAAGACCGGCAAGCTCACGTGCACCAATAGCGATGGCGTTAAGCATTGTAAAGCGCTGAGCCGTGGAGTATTGATGGTGAAAAAACTGTTCGATGATAGTACTAAAAGATCATATAGGTTAGCTACGTACGCAACCGGCGAAGACTCGAAAGAGTTAGGACTAAATTCAAGGAGAAAGACCGCCGGTGATGAGGGGGAATTATACTTACGGCGCAGCTTTACTGGGGCAAGATGCGACAAGCGCGACAAGCACTGTCTGCCTCCTCTCCTCAAATCTCTCCAATTCGAAGTTATCTTGCAGCCCTACAAACATAAACGCTAGGTTCACCGCATTTTCCTCTACAGTTCAACCCGTTAGCGTCAACCTCAGAAAGAGACGCATATATTTCCACACACCAAGTTCACTCCCGTATCCGCGTTTCCTCCTAATCAGCTCCGCGCCGACGTCGAGCGCCATATCCACCCTCGCCCTCTCGTCTTCGGCGTCACCGCCACCCTTCCCACCAGTGATACCCATCCCTCTTCGACCTTTACTGCCCCCGAAACCCGGAAATCCAGCACCAGGTTGAACCTCGACAACGTTTTTAGGCGCGTCGAGAAGCATCGCGCCGAGTTCAGCGAGGTACACAGGTCGAGGGATGGGTCGCCTTCGGAGGGTCGGATCCTCGAGTTCAGAGGGTGTAGGAGAAGGTGCACGAGAAGACGTGGGCGAGGGAGAACCGTAACCTATCAGCGAGTCGTCGTCTGAGTCGGGATCGGGCGCAGATGAGGCATCTTGTGGGATGTTGTCGGCTAGTTTGGCGGCGCCGCCTATGTCGGATTGGGTGGTAGATTCGGCGACGGAGGCGGGTTCAGGCGTATCCAAGTTAGGATCTGAATGCGTATCAATAGAGAGACGTTCCTTGTTCCACTGGTCTATTTCCTTTTGAATAGCAGGGAGGGGATCCTGCGCCTGCGCCCGAAGCTCGGCGGCCCATATCTGCCATTCTTTCGCGGCTGCGGCGTTGTTCCCGCTATCGATTGAATCTTTACCCCAGTCTCCGAAATCCAGTTTTCCTCCAGCGACAATCTCTGCGACCAGCATTCCACACCTACGCACGGCCTCGTCGCGGTGGGATAGATATATGCCGACCGCCCGGAGAAAGGACGTTGATGTAGATGTCGAAGCCAGCAATGGATGTAGTGGTTTGGTCGTGGTAGCCTGGGCGGGCGGTGGGGGAGGAATGAAATTCGGAGAATCGGCAATATCAAAGGGATCAGACTCATGAGTCGCGGAAGTTGCAGACACAGGAGAGAGAGAAGAGAGTGTGCCGAGGGTTAACACCAATAAAGTCGTGAGGTCTATAAGTCCCATTTTCGCAGGCCATTATAATCAGCCAGCAGGTACGGAATCAGAAAATTGCGCATGATCAAAGAAGAGAGACGCACATCGGTGTTCGCCCAATAACGACCGGGAGATATATTGCGGTTCAGTCCATCGGGACAAGACGTGTTCATATATGAGTTTTAATCCGACCTCGGATGCTTCTTCCTTTCCGCCAACATCGCTCTTTTTGGCTTCGCCAATAGGTTCCGCCACTCCCGCAGCCCAGCCAATGATACTCCTCGTTAGTGTTTGACTCCAAGTCTTGCCACTTCCGGAGATAACGTGCAGAACTTCCTGTGGAACCTGAGTGGCAGATCCGAGGAAGAGCTGCAAGAGCTGCGCTGGATGAGGAATTGAAAAGCTAGCGGTAGGGGAAGAAGTGGGTGGGGCGGGCTGCGCGGAGCGGAGTGAAAGCGAGTCGAGTGACATGAAAAGAGATGTGGCTAGGGTTTGGAGGAGCGGGCCAGGAAGGTTTTGAAGTATTTGGGGCCATATATCTGCGTATGTCTTGGCACGCTCTGCGAAAACACCGCTTTGGTGGGTATGCAACTGAGGGAAGACGACCGAAAAGAAAGAGGAAGAAGAATCGGAGTAGGAAAAGTGGCCGGTTGAAATGAGCTTTGAGAAAAAATCTGAAAGATGTTGTAATTTGTTTCCGAGAGCTATTTTCGAAGAGAGATTAAAGGAGCAAAAAAGGAAATAGGGAGCGATGTATAGAAATAATGTGTGGTTGGCGGTTGAAATTTATTAGTAATCCAAGGACATGGCAACTAATACGTCATGCGACTTTAGGACGTACTTGGTTGCTGGGCGAATTGACCCGCCACCAACCAGACAATTCGCTCGGTTGCAAGACATGTCCCTCTTGCGAATTCACTTTTAGGGCGACCAAAGAGTATACCTCTATCAGCGATCAAGGCGTGGTTAGCGAAATGCAAGCTTACTCAAAATCAAGCCCGTGGGGAATATTGAAATTTTGTCCCGGTTTATCCCCAAGCAGAGCGTTGGCGACCTTCCCAGGGATACTCATCCAAGCACGAGCCACAGTATCCCATCCCGTACCCTTCCCTTGATCAGAGGCATGAAATAGTTCCCAGAGAGTGTCCAGAGGATAGTTGGCGACAAGTTTCTCAAGCAGAGGGATAGCAAAGGGAGAAATTGGGGTCGCAGTCAAAACAGTGAGTGCATTTAAGACCAGAGTATTCGCGCTATCCCTTGAGTTTCCAGTTAGCTTAGACTGAGAAGGAATAAAATAAGAATCTATGAGGACTGTGCGGTTCTCCCATGCTGGGCATACGTGTACCAAGATCGTCGATTGGAGCGTAGCAAGTTGGCGTGAACTAGGGGGTTTATCGAGGCGTGAAGCAGTAGAAGAGTCAGATCCTAAAAGCTTTAAAGATACAAGAGGGGCCGCAAGGAGATCTTCAAGCTCACGTAGCGAAGAGAGAGGTTGACGGAGGCGGATGATTGTGTCTTGGACTGTTGTGGTCATCCTGACGTGATGACAAAACAAGCGCCCGGGCTAGCATCAGCAAATAAAACCCGGCTGTTCCACGTTGACGTCATGGCACTCATTTGCGGCGCCCCATAAATGCACCATTTTTGGGTACATGTAACCAAAAGCCTTGGCACGCCGAACACCTCGCTGACGCCAGTGCCCTTCAGGCGCTCTCAGGGAGACATTCCCGCCTCTTCCCCGAAAACAAGGAGACCAGGCCTCTCGAAACGAACGTGCTGCCCTAGCTCGGGCCGGAGTATCTCGGCCAGGACATCGTACTTGTATGAAAGGGCGATGAATTATTCCGTACCTTCGTACTAGCCGAATCAGAGGCGAGTTTCGTTTCCTATCCCAGGCGTCAACGAGTGTCTTGCTCGTCAACGTGTCCGTCCCCGGTCTCTAGCATACATTTGTGCTAACATGTAGGCCACCTTTTTATGTGCGCCCTCGTGTCATTCTATTACAACCATTATACCAAACAACATGCACCCGGTAAAATAACTCTTCATATTGAATATCAAGTCTAAGTTTACTACTCTCTACCCCACCGTACCCAACTCCTCCTCAAGCCACACCCCTACCTCCTTCGCAGCCTCAACCGGTTTCCCCTTAAACCGCATAAGGAACCCTTGCAACTGCGCCACCGACACTTTCATCGGGGGTATAGCGTCCGCAAATGAGCGTACTGCGCCTTCCAGCTCTTCTGAGTCTTTTTCCTTTGTTTCGGCCGCTGAATCGAGTGGGTAGAAGAGGCGGAAGAGTTGTTCGGCTTGCCATTGCGTTGCGTGGCTGTATTCGATTTTGACGTCCATACGGCCCTATCATGACAGGAAGGTGAGCGAGTGATGGAATCTCGGAGCGTTGAATCGTGCATACAGGGCGAGATAGAGCTGGGTCCAGCTTTTCCGGGTGGTTGGTGGTCGCAAATAACAGTCTACCCTCCTGGGCCTGCACTCCGTCGATCGTATTGAGCAATCCAGATAAAGTGATCCCAGACTTCTCTGTCGAGTCACCACGAGCGTCCGTGGAAGTACTAGCGGTGCGTGACCCGAACGCCGCGTCGATGTCTTCATAGAGAATGATACATCGTTGGGGAGTAGAAGTGATCAGATCGGAGAGCACACCATCGTCGATTCTTCAATAAACAATATGTCAGAGTGTCATTGACCGATGAGAATAACTCACGTTTTCATAGACAACGGAACAATATATATATCCAACCGAAGTTCACTAGCCAACGCATGTATAGAACTCGACTTTCCAGATCCCGGCGTACCTAACCCCCAACAAACGTCAATCAACGACCCCACCCCAAAAGCAGCTTATCAACTTACCATACAACAGATAACCTCGGCGATAAGGAATACCCCGATCAGCATACCACCGCTCACTTGCCAAAAATTCCTTAGCGTCATTTACGAGCATCGCTTTTATCTCGGGGTCTAGGACGACGCTTGAGAGGTCACGGTGCGGGCGGGAGGTGAGGCGTTTCCAGTTTCCGTATCTGTGGTGTGGTTTGTAAGGAAGGGGAAGATGGTGGTGTGTGGGGAGTTTGTGGGTGTACTGACTGGTCTGCGATCCAGATGACGATGTGCGTTAATTCTTTGGCTCGGTACGCTTTTCCTGCGTTTTCGATGAGACTTTGGAGAGTAGCTTGAGTGAACGAGAAGAGCCTAGGTTTGAATCAGTACAGCGTAATACGAATAAAGATAAATTAGACATACGTGACAGTGATCGAGTCGCGTGAAGGCGGAGGTCCTCCAAACGGAGGAAACGAATCTACCAAGCCTCGCTTTCTCGAGACACGGAGCAATCGTGAATTATACGTCATCCAATGAGAAGTACCTGTTAATTTCAGTCAGCAAGGTCAGAACTCTGCGATAAAGAACGTACCCTGTGCCGGTAAATACATCGCCAACGTCCCCGCGGGCTTCCCTTCATCAACTGGCGGCTCGACGGGTTTCGTCCCGTCCACATCGCGAGGTTTAGCAAAGACGTCAAAGTTCCTGGTGTCGGAGTATTTAGGTTGTTCTATGGATTGTGGATTAGCGATAAATCGAGAAAAATGAAATTTGATCGTACCCTTGAGCCATTCATTGATCCAATCATACGCCTCGTCTCCAGCTTCGAAAGTCGCCGTCACAGTAACAGCTACCAACCAAACAACACTCAGTAAATCCAAAAGCAATAAACAACTCCCCCCACTCACACCCATATATCCAAGCCCAAGCAACCTCACAAACCCTCCTAGCGAAATCAAACACAGCTCCAACCAAGACTACACGAAATCCATCTCGAAAGTGCGGAGAAAGTCGCTCATACGAGCTATGTAAAAATGGAAATTTATCCTTCCCTATGCCCAAAGTCGTGACGATGCTTTGAGGCATGGGGGCGGGCGGATGGGCCCAGGGATGGGATGGGCGATGATTATATGGGGGCGATTTCCGATTGAGGTCGGAGGAGCGATATTGGGCGTCTAAACGCGGTGGCGCGCAGTCACATGACTTGTTGGAGATGTGCCAATTAAAGTTCATATTGCGACGAAGAAGGCAATCAAGTCTGCTAGCGCGACTTGTATTCATCTTTGGGTTCGCGGGCTCTGCATCAGCTTTAGAACTTGATGCGAATTTGATCCCTGATCCGTTCGGGGTGCATGTTTCGAAGACTCGGGTGACTCGGAGACGCAAATATCCTTATATTCAAGAAAAGCGATGTAACAAGCAAACAAAAATACATATTATCAAGCCGGTATTTCAGAGCTACCCACCTTTCCTTTGATAGAGTACGGGAATGGACTAAGTTCGGTCGTCGCTGCGCGGATTGCAGGAACGATTTCTCGACCGTGAGCTGAGCTTGTGTGAACGATCATGCGGTGGAGCGCTTGTGCGAGAGTTTGACTTGTGACTGCTCTTGGGGCTACTTGCTTCGAGTGGGCCTCTACGATGATAGTCCATTCTTCCCACGGTACTTCTTCCTAGTAGAGGCAAGAATGATATATAAAACCGAAGTCGCGGGTGTGAGTGCGCTCACCTCCCCAGACGAGAACCACGAGTTCTTCGCGCGTAATTCTGAGAATACCACCGCCATTTGCCCTCTCTTGCGTCCTGCGCTCCCGATCCCAGGCGAATCGTCCAAAAGTCGTTTAAATTGATCGACTTTGCGCTCGACAGTCCTCGCCAAGCCCTCGTCGTCTATCGCGGGCTAGCGAATTGATAAGTTAGTACGGCGGTCTATGTGGAGGTGAGATGTGGATCACCAGAGTAACATCTAAGGCGTCTCTTGTAGTTGGCTTTACACAGCCAAACGCCCTATGGAACAAAATTGCGTGTATAATGCCACATAATAGTTCTTTCGTTAGGTCTCTATCGGCCTTCTACGGTGGCAGGGATAACTCAGTCAGCTGGTTGACGTAGGTTCACTGGTACGTACAAATTCAAAGACAATCTTCACCGGTCCGGAATCCATGGTGTGAGGTCGGAATAAAATATAACGAGAATGAATATCTGTCCCTCGTTCGGTGTTATAGTTCTAGTGGACGGTAGGTTGCCGGCGTGAGGATAGTTCAGCCTCGGATATTTAACATCAGAACATCAGTAGTGTCGTTTCTAGTTCAGTTGTGGGCAGACTAGGCGAGTAAATTTAGGAAGATGGGCCTTGGTGGTGGGAGAAGGGAGAAGGTCAGATCCGCCTGACCACGTGACGTCCGACCACCGGCTCTCCCCACATTTTTGATTCGAGCAGCGACAGGCGTTGTAGATCCTCCCAACTGTCTGTTTCAAAAATAGATCGCTGCGTCAGTTTCATCGTATGATCTATGCATTTCGGTGCCGAGGCGTTCAACAAATCCGGGGCAGCCTTCTTTTGGCGGTACCCCGGCCTCCGGAACGCGCGCGCTGCAAGCGACGATCAAATATGTTCATTCACCCTGCTCGGATTTGTCAATGTCTTGCTTCGCGCCTCGAAAACTGAACGGTATAAGTAATCAACCCCACGTGTTCATGCGCTCGGCGGACATCGGCATCAGGAGAACAAACATGG
>JANWGL010003750.1:0-21709 GCA_025200755.1 Ceratobasidium sp. C01 | reverse complement strand
TTCTTGATTTTTCCTGATGTTGGGGTTCCGCGCATTCGTCCTTCACGTATGATAATTGATGGACGGGGCAGGCGCATCCAAATGGGCAGTAGCCATACCTGAGCCTACCCACATAATATGGATGATGCCACATTCATACTTACAACAGGATATCCGTAAAACACGTTGTACCATTATATAGACTATACTCGAGGAGACATATACATCAAATTACAAGCATAAAGTAGGCTACAGTACGTGACTGTAGAGTTATGGCACCATTAACCGCAATGAACCTCCAAAATGTACATGATCCCAGCGGGGGGGGGGGGCGATGACAGTCGTGAATAGTGTCGTGATCTTATAAATAAACGACAGCGTCAGAATATCTAATCGCCATACTCACCAATGTTACGCGTACATCCATGAATCCCTTCAGCTTGAAGTATTTGAGATCATTGAGCAATCACGAAATATGCTCGCAGGAACGTAAGTGGAGCCATATTATTACATTGGGTCAAATTAGACATGAATAGGGAAAAGATCGAAATCGCACAACGGTCGTTCCGAAAACAACCATCCGCTAGGTTGGGATCTGATCTGTAGAACAGTCTGGAGGCTCTACGGCGGGATTAGACCCAGTGGCATCGTTAGCTATTGCAGCAGGTTCTAACTCTGTCGTCGGTGTCTCCTCTGGCTCCGTCAATGGCATAGGATTTCCTGACTCCGTTACGCCTGCACCTGAACAGAATCAACGAACGGGGTGTTTCAAAATCAATTCTTTGACTTACTTGATTCTTCCTCCGGTCTAATTGGATCGTCCTCAGGCTGTGGTCCGTGTTTGCGGATCTCGGCTTGAATCTCATCTGTAGTCCAAGGTGGTGATTAACCTGTAACCCAGCGCTTACATGATATCTCACCATCAGAAGCTAACGCGTTCACAAGCCTCTCCGCCCCATAATCTACGTCCCAGGAGACAGGACTATTCCGTAACTCCGCAACTGTTTTGAATACCTCCTCAGCAATGAGCATCTTCCGTAGCTCAGCTGTGTACGAAATGTTCTAAATGAAAGATATAATTATTTGAGAGGAAAAAAACACCTACGTTGACCAGAGAACAATTCCACCATGTCAAACGCACGAAGCGTGAAGCTGGCCATCTTTTGCGTAGGATCTAAACACCCAAGATCAGTAATAATTACGTGTATAAATAATGAGCAGCTGGGCGAACCATCGATCCCCCATGTATATGGCTCCCTCTTGCATGCAAGCTTAAGTAGCTCAGCTAGTACTTTGACCCGTTTCGCAGAAGTATTCCCGTTATCGCCAACTTTTGAATCGTCTGAAATGGCGAAGTTTCAGAACCATTCAGTACTGGTAATCGAAAGCAGATTGTCGGAACGTACCGCGGACCACAACCTCGAGTGCTAAATCTCTTGCACTTGCTGCTAGTTCGCCGTCAGAACCCATCAGACCTCCGTCTCCATTTTCCATAAATTTAAAAAGGCTCTCCCAAACGAGCTCTCGAACTTCCTGATTATATTCATTGACTTATAATAACGGTAGGTTAACGCTTAGGTGGTTTAACCTTACTAAGGAAGCGAACAGACCTTGTACGATAGTCCTAGTGATGGCCAAAGTCACGTGAGGATCCTGGCCGTCCTTCGTCAACTGAGCGAGGCGTCGGATATGGTCTCGACTGAACAATGAACCTGTAGGTGGTGTGTTTGGAAGAGGCTTCCGAAATTAGTTGAAAACGGTCTTACGATCTTGGGGTAGCTGTTCAATGGTTTTCGAAACCTCTTGAGGAATACTCGGCACTTTTGACGTCAGCATACGAATTAGCTCAGAAACTACATCTTGATTAGCGAGTTCCACCCGAGAGTTATCTAAGTACCTCGTTGGGTGAGTGAGCATACCCATAAACTGTAGGCGAAGACCTTACCGTATTGAGCGAGCTTTAGAACTAAGCGCAGGATATCTTGGGTCGACTTTGAGTCTTCTTTTTTCAGCCGTGACTTGATCTGTTCCACCAACTTCTCCCTGAGAAAAGCAACCCGAATTTCATCTGCGGCATCCACCAGTGAGTAAACAAAAGCAAAAACAAGTATGGTACGACTCACCGCTCCCAACAAGGCTCGCAATGGCTGTGGATGCTTTCGGGTTGGTCTTGAATAAGACGACCAAAGGCTGGACGACGGTTGAGACATCTGTAGAGAATAGCGACTCCTCTAAAGCGGCCTCAGCTAGGAGCTGACATACATTAGCAAGAACTGTTATACTCGCCGTATTGTCCTATCTCCGTTATTGCCCCTATAGTTTCTTCCACCAATGGGCGTTTATTACTCCCCAGAAGAGCAACGAGCGTTCGACCCGCGTTCTCCTTAGCTAGAGGCCCTCGAGCGACTTCTAACCACGAAGCTACACATTAGAATTGAGTGGCTGGATTGAGTAAAGAAAGTCAAACGCGCCGTGCTTGAAGAGTGCTGTAATAGCACCTATGGCTTCCCTTGTCGGCAATTCATTTCCTTCGTCAATAAAGCTAACAATAGTGTGAACTCCTCCCCGGTTCGTTACATCCTCTGTGGCGTCGGCTTTCCAGAAATAATAGGTAGTTGCCTTAGGTTAAGTACAGCCGAGAAGAAATGATCAACACACTCACCGAGTTCCGCCATTGCGGTTATTGCACGTAGCACCGCGGGAATCACTTTCGAGTCAATCTTTTCCATAGTTATAACAGATAAGAGCTTCTGTGTTACTCCACTATAATGAAGCGCGTGGCGAGCGCTCCCTAGGTACGGATTAAGTGAGATACGGGTTGCAGGCGTTTGTATGCCCGCTCACCGTTCTTGGCGAGTTCAGCAACTAGATCGACAATATTTTGAACGAACTCTGTGAGGGTTGATTAGTGTAAAAACAGTAGCGTATTTTTCATCCACTCACTAGTCGAATCATCGTTGGTGCTCAGAGGAAACAAGAGCGAGAGGTGTTCAATAACTTGTGAGTTATAGTACATGCTCTGAATATATGCTATAACCGTAGCAGAGACAAAAAATGCGTCATTAGTGAACCAGGTGCGCCCAAAGACCTACCACCATCGTTTAATTTCGCAACCCCCGATACTATCTCCACAATTATACCAGCTAAGCGGTTCGAAGGCTTGTCCAAGATTGTGTCCGGCTGCTGAAGATTGGCTATATGCTGACTGTGTAAGCGAAGGGGGCCAAGTCAAAGCTAGGCCAATCGTACCAGCTGCTCGACTCTTTTTTTTCAGTTCCCTCAGGAATCGTAAGGCGTAATCCCATTTCCGAGAGTCGGTTTCGGCTAAAGCTCATGACAGTCAAAAAATGAGGCGGATCTTCTACACGCCGCACATACGCTCAGATTCGCTGCTACTCCATAGCTCCAAGAGGCTCCCTACACGAGGTATGACGGTTGTTAGAATGCGACCGGAATCGGGTTCATCTGAGAGAAGGATAGTTAGACATAAGTAATAGGCGCCGTATCCGATTAACCGTTGTCAAGTTTGTTCCCTACTTCGTCAAAGATCATCGGAGTGATGGGGGCTTGTTTGACTCTTTGGGCTTGAGGCTTAGGGTCTAACAATGTGTTGAACGGGTTATTACTTTACCCTGGCGTGAATTAAAGACATACCATCTTTCAGACCGATGACAGATTTTACAATCTGCCTCAGTTGATTCTCGTCTGCGGCGTCGTGATCTGTGAGCGTTCGGATAAACGATTTCCCCCCGTAAGTCCATATCAAGTCCGATTTGCCTAGTTGGGCAGTGGCATGTGTTATGTGCTGAAACCTTGAGATGAATAGACTAAACAAACGCACTGGGGTCCCTTGTATACTCATGCAAATCCTTGATCCGATCAGGGACTTGTGGTACGCTACTCGAGAGTTTGATCAACCGGAGTGCATCGAGGACATCTTTGTTTCCCTCCCAGCGAGCACCATCACCCTTTTCCGCGAACAGCTGTTGCCAAGACTGTTTTTGCCCATCTTCTTGTATTAATCTTGCTTTCGGCTTGTACACTTGATCTGCTTGACCAACAGTAGCTCGTTCGTAGTTTGCTAATACCGTGAAGTGGATTTTGTGAGATGTAAGGACTCTCCGTCCCCTTCCTCGGTGCGGTTTCCTGCAATATTTTTGATCATCTCACCTATCTACATGAACTAAATACTCGCGCTCACCATTTTGAAACATCAGTCCCGTCTGGCATATAGCAAGTCCTCGTGAGCGGCAACATTTCGAGGACCCACCAGAACTTCCCCAAAGACTCGGTAACCTCTGCGCCCTTGATGTCAACTTGCACGTTGTGCGGTTCCAGATTCAACCCAGCACGTTTCGCTTCTTCCATCATCCAAATCAAAGGGTCTGCTCCACGATCGAGATTTTGATTGACTTTGTTCCCGCCTCCACTGAAAATAGTCAGGTTAATCCTAGCGCAGCTATAATGTATCACCAACATGTCTGAGTGTGTTCCCGCGAACCAAACTTCTTTTACACGATCATCGTCGTATGAATTTCGCTCTATATGTTCGGGAAGGAACTTGACTCGGCGTTCATCAAGGGCTAACGCATGCCGGAAATATGTGACGTGGTCGCTTGTTTTGATCGAGGGCAAGAGCTTGTCCCGAACGACTCCCACCGATGACACTGTATCCCTAGAAAACGCCAGATCTGCGTTAGCAGGGTATGCATACGGTGTGACAAGATCGTTATACCATGCGCCTACGAAATGTACTTCAACATTCTCTCGAGAAAAGGCTTTCTTGAATGTGTCTACTTTGGATTTGTGTGCCGGATTGTTTTCAGGATCACATTTCGAATATAGTTCCCATGCGCTACAAATTTGGTTATTTACCAACCACATCGCATCATGCAACCGAAGCTTACAATGCGATTTGTTCTTGATTTCCGGGATAAAGTAGACCGATCTAAACAGCCCAGTTTAACTTCAACGATAGGTTGAGCAAGTCACACGTACATTATGAACCATAGCTGCTAGAGCCCTGACTTGATAAGCTCCTCGGGAAAACCCTGACAACGGTGTGAGACGAAATGATGGTTTCCTACCCAAAGTGCTCACCGAAGAGGTAAATTTGGTCGCCAGGCAGGTAGGTGTCCGATAACCAGCGGTATGCTCCGATGATTACTTTCTCCAAGTTCCTGGAGTTGCATCTTCAGTCGTGGTGTAGTCACCGAAGGCAAGCAAATTATGCTTACCATGCAATCGCGAGGTCCACAATATTGTCCAGTTTTTGTTTTAGAAAAGTGAGGGAACGCCAAGATGGCTCGGCGTACGTTCCAACGCCGCTGTTGTAGTAAGTGAGCTGTGCGTCGTCTTTCTTGATGATGTGGCTGTAGAGTTCAATCACGTTCGTATTCTAACAGTACGTACAACGAATTAGCAGAGGGGAAACGTCATTGAATTCATAATAGATAGCAACCTTATCAGAGAACTGGTTCGACGTTCCGTCAATACACACAACTAGATTCCTTGTCTTAGGTTTTGTGTTGGTGGCGGGATACACATCGAAGTGAGCAACAGTGCCTTTGCGGATTATGGGCGATTTTGCAGTATTGATGGGATCGAGGTTACGCCCAGAACTTAAATCGATTATGGCGGATCCAACAGGATCCGGTTCACCAGCGAGGCTCGTCATGATAAAATGCAGCCAGGGAAGTAAGACGAGTGCAACCCACTGACGCTGGGGGAGCTGTGTATATATACCTAACTTCAGAACGGTTCACCGGGGTACACCGAGGATGATCTTGTTCCTTGACAGGTTGATTGATGGGTATCTAGATCAGTGCTCCTTTCATCCCGGGCTACCCCACATGACCGATCATATCTAGGGTCGCTACGCCAAGGCTGTCAACGCAATATTGCACAGAGAATATATGAATACTGGTTTATAGCCACGCATACCCGATGGCACACCGCTCCGATTTGAATTTTGGAGAGATATTGACACTCTTAACACGAGATTTGAATATGCATGGGCAGGCCAATAGACCAGGCAGCATTTGTGATAGCCCAGGCCACGTGGTTTCCGGGCGCGACAGCTTAGGACATATACGGTAAGGGCTATGGAATTCTTACGAGCGTCTATTCACCAAACCCCTGGATCGGGGATAGCGAACGATAGCCGATCATCCCGAAACTGGCCAAGATACTGCCATGATATTCCCCAAACAGCTTGCAATATACGTACCCGTGAATTGCATCAGCGTACTTCTCGAGTTCTTCGCCATTTTCGGTCGAATGCGTTCCCAACTTTGAAGACGAGTGAGGTTTCGTTTTGGCCCGCCTCAATGACTAGATCCTCGAGAGCACGTTTAGGAAGTTAAAGTGAGGCTATGTTGCCTCTGCTGTGCTTCCGGAAGTCATTAAGTTCAGGAGGAGCCGAGAACTACTGTAGTCGTGCCATCGATGGGATTTCAATTGGCCTTGCGCTCTTGGCGCAGGGTTTATCGGTTGTTAACATCACCAGCATGATCAGTATGATGCTCAGGCAAGAGCGGGATGTTATGTTTAACAACCCTCTGTCACTCCTGCAAGGACGTATGATCCCAAAATGAGTGCTCTGCATGTTCGTTGACTTGCTTTCTGCCAAGCGTTTCAAACAGCGTACATGTGGGCTCTAGACACCAGGGCTACCGTATCATCATGGAGATGCGCACTCTTACATTCATATCCCTTCGTGTCAGGTACAATGATAGAGTGGCACATACAAGATAGGAATTATTCGGTACGCGACCGTCCGAATTGGGTTCGAGACCTCGCAACTTGCCGGCTTAGCATCAACCTGTTCCCACGGAGCCGAGTCTCCAAGATAGCTACAAACAGATATCTAGTATATTATGGGTGAGGCGGTACGAATTCGGCGGGTTCTCGAGCAATATTTTAGGTACCTGGAAAGGAGTGGTTAGTTACCTCAAGGAGGGGAAAGGGTTGCGGTACTAGGTTTGGCAGAGCTACCGCATACTATTGATAGAGGGTGTTCTAGACAATCTTAGTGATCATACAACGAGAGACAACGAATAAAAGCCATTAAATTTATACAGTGGGTGCACGAAGCTAGGTGATCCTAGTGGTAGGGGGCACTCGGGTCCCTCAAGAGGACTGACGCTCGTGCGCTCCTGAAGACTATTTAAATCAATTTGCACGAGGAGGGTATTCTGCACCTAGGACTGTTTTCGGAGTACCAGCAGTTCTGTTTTGTCACTATAGCAATGATATACGCGGGGCCTAACGCCTAAGATAGTGCTGGTATAAAAGTGTGACGGAGGAGAGGAGATGAAAATAACCATAATATGCAACTTAGCACATCCTTTTGGTCTAAGAGAAGAGTCGTTGATCGCATAGCATCACGAGAGCCTTCAAAGAGAGGTGACAAGCATATTTTAAGCTCCCAAATTTGCCAGAGCGGGTCCGGCTTATGAGGAAATAACTCGGAGTCGAAGCCTATCAGCACAGCGGATCCACAGGAGTCGAGTTCTTGAAGCTCGACACGTACGATGGGACCAAAAGCAAGGTTCAAGCCTAACATTTCTAGTATTTGATAGACTCTGGGAATGTCGTTATCGCTAGGCGAGTTACTCCGAGACGGCAAACGCTAGTAGAGGCATTCAGCGAATTCTGGAGATAGGTAGACAACTAGAATAGCGCGCTGACTGGGTATATTTGTTATGAGCTAGGAGAATCTTTGCTGGGATATGTGAAGTCTAGAGTTGAGACGCAAAGAATTGAGTTGCCCAAGGGTAGTCGTCCGGAAGATAGAGCCCGTTCCCCGTTACAAGCGAGGACTGAACTGTGCACGTGACCTGTGCCCGCCTCTCACTCATGGACAAATCAGCTATATTCACAAGGCATCGATTGCTTCTCATGCTCAATCTTATTTGGTAAGCTAACAGTGAGGCTGGTTTCATTTGTTGGCACTCCTGTGTACCTCTTCTTGCTTGTTAACCTAAAGTTCGCAATACCACTCTCCTTCACCACGCGACTACTGTACGAACACGAATTTAACGTCGATGATGTAATCACGCCGGGCGCTAAAAATATGTTTGTTGCTATTTGCTTCATGTGTCCCCGACGTCGGGACCGGGGAAGACAAGGACACTACCATGTGGGCGTCGAAGGTGCCATATGGTATCTTTGATAGGTACAAAAAAATAAGATGATGGTCCGGCTGTCATAGGTGAATGGCCAGAGTGCCACCCCCAAAGTAGTGATTCAACTTACTGAAAGCACGTTCACAATCAGGACAACATGATTTGGAGGAAACTGATTGGGTAATAAGTGGATATACGCGCCCCGAAAGTGTAATAATTTGTGGCTACAATTGCGATTGCAGCATGGAAGCATGAATCTGAGCTCTCCCGCCAATGTGATGTGCTCGGATGCCAATGGCGACCTCGATCGTACCGTTGAGGAGGTTCTTGCCCTAATTCTCGCTGCAGGTTCAGCAACGGAGGTTACTAGTCCTCTGGGTCAGGCGCCGGATCTTGAATATGAGTCGTATTCTAACGACGATGCCGCAACCGCTTGGCCGCTGGCCGCCACCATTGTATCGACAACGCGCCGAGCTTCAGTATCATAGTGGCGATTGGGTCTGTCATTGAGTTGTAAATGTATTATGCATAGTAATCTGTGATTAGTAGCATATATTTGATTTTGCGAACAGTTTGTCCCTTACGTCGATTGCGGATGGACGTGGGACAAATCGCACAGTCTGCGTCGCGTCGGCACCGGCTTGGACTCGGACCGACGTTAAATTCGTGTTCGTACAGTATCTTTATTTTCGTCCTTTGATACCCCCACATGAATGACAATGAAAAGAGGACTAATGCTCCGAGTACGATAGATTCAATATGCGAAACAGGGTATTCTTTTCAAGATGCTCCTTCAGGTGCCTTTTAAGTTGGACTATGAGCTGTGAAAGAGTCTTGCGCCATTAACTCTGGATTACCTAGTCGCGTTGTTATCATTATAATTGATATCTAATCTTCAATGACAACTCACTGGCCTTGCTTCGGGTATGTCTCTGAGCCCCGCGTACCAAGCACAGATATCCATCATCGCTACCGCGCCACCTAGCCGCGGCTCTGTCTAAACCACAAACCGCCGATCCTAAGCACAAAATCCTGCACCAGCTCTGCTTCTTCCACCCTCCGTATCAACTTTCTCCAACGCTTCAACCCCTCCTCGCCGCATGATTCTACAAATTCGACATAGAGACCCGAGCAGGCGACAACATTTTACCTCTCAATGTGGGAATACACGGCAAAGTATGTGGCGGTGTTCCACGCAAGGAGAGAACGGAGTGACTTGCGAGAGTCGAGGGACGAGTCCAACGCGGGGCAGTATAAACCGAGGACTTTGGATGAATGACGAGAATGCGTTTATCTCTAGATGGTCGGGTTGTCTGGCTGAAAGGTCGATGCGGAGGGTGGCGCAGATCCTGAAATTTAGACAATCGGTTTGGCACGCATACACTGTAGGAGACGTTGGTTGTTGAGAGTACAGAGAGTTTGAATTTATTGTAATGTACGTGGGAGGGATCATATAGGGGGTATACGATGAATTGTTGGAGGTCGGGCGTCGTTCCCAGAGCCGGTGGCGACATAGGGAGTGGGAGGGGATATGGGTTTTGGTTTCATGGCTGCGCGAGTGTTGTGGCGAAAGAGATAAATTATCCGCCATCGTCATATCGATATCCGCGATGGCGTTTATAAGCCTCGGTCCAAAGTTTCTATTTCTACATTCGTTTGTCATGGGTGGTCAACTCATAGTATCTTTGCAAGGACAGGAAAATTCACATAAACTAGGTACTTCCAACCCCCTTCCGTACTCATCTCTTCGCTTCCCATCAATCATTCTCCATAGGTCGGGAAGAAACATCTCGGGATTTGAACTCCCATGCGACTGAGGAGCCTAAGGCTCCCTCCGCATGCCGAGTAGTCATGAACCCCCCATCCCGCTCTGCTATCGCGTTTCAGCGGGTGCGGTCTGTTCCGTACTACGAGATCTAGTCCAACCCCTGTTTCAACCCAGACCGTGCTCCCGTTCGAGCCTCCGACACTCGTTGCTCACTCATCCAAGGCCTAGACCAATACTAAGCCTCTTGTCCCATTCGTTGACACGATCTCCGTCAGGTCCGAGATGACGCCGGTGCCTATGTGAACGGAAACGAGCGAATCCGGGGCCCGTGGAGTCGAAGAGAAGAAGTGCGCTGGGGACGACAGTCACGACATTCTTCGTTAGAGCCGCGTTTTAGGCAGGGTTGTGGTGAAAAGTGAGACCGGCAGAATAAAGGTATCGATGGCGGAGTTTGGGTGGACGGGGAAGATCCAGGGAGTAGTATCGAGCACTAGGAAGGAGGTCGGACAGAGAGCGTGCCGGCGTAGGTATGAAAGACAGAGTGATGGGAGCTAGGAGCAAGGAGACGAAAATCGCCTCAAGAATAGTACACGAGCTGTAGAGCGCTCGCCTTGATCTTGTCTGTGATAGCCGTCCCGTTTACGAAAATAACAGCTAGTACGAGTGTCTCAGCCGGCGGGGAAAAGACAGAATGAATGGGACAATTGCCGCGTCGGTAGTCGCATAAAACCAGAGATATTATCCGAGCCTATGTCGATTATGGTCGTCCCAGAAGTAGTAGTAGTTGCTGTGCGGGCCGTCAGAGGCTCAGAAGAGGACTTCCACAGACCTGGGACGTGGGTACCAGTGGCACACCGGAGGGCGTTGGAGCGGACAACGGGCTGGTACTCGTCACCCAAGTGGTATAGACAACACCAGATGATCCAGAGAACTAAGCGCGTCAGAACAGGCAATACAAGCAGCGGAGGACGTCTGGGACAATGGCAGTAGTTGTGTTTGAGCGCGAGCAGTCGATCACGTGATGGCACTCCAAATACGGAGGCGTCAGTTCCACGCAGGCAGCGGGCAGCGTAGGAGGGTTGATCTGAAGTCGTCGAGGACGCTACAGACGAGGCCAGTGTATCTATGAATTGATCATTACTTTCACGAACGTCTTCTTAGATCAGGCTGCAACAGGATTGAGTTGTCACAACTACGTCACCCTACGTCACGTCCCGGTTTCGTCACTCGGGGTCGCGTTGTCACGTTCAGCAAGGTTGTTTCCGTGCGGTCGAAATTTGGGGAAATGCAGAGACGAATACTGTAACAGGTGGGAGTTCGGAGATAACCACCAGCGCACTGCGACGAACGCCTTTCACCCAAACGACCGAATCAAGGGGGCAATTGTGGGTTGTATGTTTCACTAGACCACCACGCCAACAGGTTTACCTTTGCGTCGAGACTTTACGGATGAGAGAGTAACACCAAATAAATCACTACCGTGCCTAATACTATCGCACGAATACATATCATGTAGCGTTCATATGTAGAAAAGGTTAAATATAAGTTGAAACTCGTCATCAGGCTGGCCCTAATTAGACAGGCATGCGCAAAGATAAAAAGTGTTTTCATAGTGACCTCCTTCAAACCCGAGTACCCGTTAAACCAGCACGGCCCCGGCCGAATCCACTCAAGTGCCCGCGTTGGGCGTAGATCCCGTGACATCGTCGACTACTACTGTAGGCACCAAATTCGTCGTTGATCCATAATCGGATTCCGGGTCCTGCCTAGTATCGACTGTCTCGGTCTCGTCTTCGTCTAGAGAACGCTAATGAGTGACACATTTCACAATCCGAGCTTTAACCCACCTCGCGCGCCCTCTGACCCATTTGAATCTTCGTAGAATCCTGGTGCGTGTTTTTGAATCTCGGCTTTGATATCAGCTATACTCAAAAACTTCGGTTAGCCTGTGATCGAGTGCTTTAGTGGATTTCTAACCGTGCGACGAGAGGTCCCTTACTAGGCTCGCGGCTGCCTCATCTACTTCCGGGGTAGGTCCATCCAGTAATTTTACGATCGTTTCGAATATACCCTCAGCGATAAGCGCCTTCTGCGATTCAGCTGTGAACAAATCTTGTAAGTGAAAGTGATATTTATTCATGGTAAAAACGCCTACGATTATCCGAGAGCGACTTCACTATGTCAAATGCACGAAGTGTGAAGTCAATCATCTTTTGCGGGCCTATATACTCAACGTTGGTGAGCGCATAAGATTTTGGGAGATGGGCACACCATAGCCGTCATAGAAGTAACCCCACCAGTAGGGCCCGGGCTTGCACGCGAGCCCGAGTAGTTTAGCCAATACTTTGATCCGTTGTGTAGGTGTAGTCCCGGTATCGCCGACTGCCGGATCGCCTGTAGTGGTGGGGTTTCAGCACTACGCCGTACCAGGACCCAAATAAGATTGAACTATCGTACCGAGAACTGCGACCTCTAGAGCTAAATCTCTAGCATCTGCTGCCAGTCTTCCATCTTCACCGGTCATTAAGCTATCCTGGTCTTTCATTAGCTCAAAAAGTTCCCCAACGTGCTCCTGCGCTGTCTGACGGTACTCTTTGGCTTATGACAATGATAGGTTGTTAGCTAGGTAGTTTAGTGTCGCTTTTATAGTAAACCAACCTTGTACGGTGACTCTAATGATAGCTAGAGTCATGTAAAGGTCGTGTGGCTCTATTGCCAACAGAGACAGGCGTTGCGTGAACTCTCGGGTGAAAGATTTCTCTGCGAATCGGGTCAAGCATTGATCCCAATAATCGGTCTGAATGCGCTTACGATGGCGAGTTAGCTGTTCAATTATCTTCGAGACCTCCTGGGGAACATCTGGCATCTTCGACTTAAACATATAAACGAGCCCTGAAGCGACGTCTCGGTTGACTAACTCAGTCCTCGAGTCATCTGGGACGCCAGTTGAGTTAATCAAACTAATAACACTCCCCACTAATGATTTACCATGCAGGTAGAGCTGTTGAACTAAACGTATGATCTCCCAAATCGAGCCTGTGTCTTCTTTTTTCAACCAGATATTGATCTGTTCCACCAGGCTTGCCTCTATAAGCGCAGCTCGGAATTCATCTAGAGCATGCAACAGATAAATTTAACGAGATCCTTTATACATTTAGGATAATGCTCACCTTGCCTGGCGAGTTTTGCGATGGCGCTAGAAGTATTTGGTTGTGTCTTGAATAGATCAACCGAGGACCGGATGATGTCTAAGACGTTTTGGGAGAATAATGATACGTCTAGAGCTGTTTTAGCTAGCCCTCAATAAGCCCCGAACCAGCTGTTGTACTCACCGTATTGAATTATCTCCGCAATGGCTGCTATGGCCTCTTCTCTCAATGAGCGTTTATTACTCTTTAGAAGAGTAACAAGCGCTTGGTATATCTCCCGCTCAGTTAGAGCCTCCCGAGCGCTACCTAAGCACGAAGCTCCATATCAAGAATTAATTACTGAATTGATTAAGGTGGGGCTTACCGTCCTTGGAGAGTGCTACAACAAAACGTATGGCTTCCTTGGCCAAGGATTCGTTACTGTCATTAACGAGACCAGCTATTCTAGGAGTCCCTTCCCAACTCGTTATAACACGCATAGCACCGTCTTTCGATACATGCGAAGTAGTAGCCTCAGATCAGGAGTGGGGACTAATGGTCAATAAACTCACATGAGTTCATCATCACGGATATTGCACGTAGCACTCCGGGAACCACTTTAGCATCGATTTCCCCGAGATTTATTAAGGGTAAGAGCTTCTGGGTTACGCCACTAGATTGAAGCGCATTACGAGCACCCTCTAGATGCGGATTAGATGATATATACATGCTGGGCCGCCGGTATGCGCGCTCACCATTCTTGGCGAGATCAGCAACCAAACCGACGAAATCTCGAACGGACTCTGTGGTGATTGAATAAGACAAAGACACCAAGATATTTTCCATCTACTCACTTGTGTCGTTGTCCGTGGCCCCGGGAATCAGAAGTGGAAGGAGTTGAATAATCCGCGATTTGTCATACATACTTTGAACATAAGCTGCAACCATAGCAAGAAGGGAACTTCGTCATTAGTGAGGCGAATTCATCCAAAGACGTACCACCATTGTTCAAGGTCACAATCCCCGACACTACCCCCACAATTATGCTAGCCAAGCGCTTCGACGGCTTTTCCGAGCGCGTATCTGGCTGCTGGATATTGGCTATATGCTGCATACATCAGTAAAAGGAATCCGATGGAAGCGGGGATCATTGTACATACGCTCAGATTCGCTACTACTCCATAGCTCCAACAGGCTCTCTACACGTGGTATGACAGTTGTATTAATGCGATCGGAATCGAAGTTATCTGGAATAAAGCGCATGAGAGACCTGTGACAAGTGTGTGAGGCTTGATTGACCGTTACCAATTCTGGTGGCTGGCTCATCAGTGGCGACTGGAATGATGGGCGTTTGTTTGACTGCTTGCGCCTGAGGCTTGAGATCTAACATACGTGTTAATCTGCTTGATACTTTACCCCGTTATAATCGAGATGAAATGTAACATACCAGATTTCAGGCCTACGACGGACCTGACAATTTGTCTCAACTGACTCTCGTCAACTTCGGTGACGTCCGCAAGTCTCCGGATAAACGATTGCCCGCCGTAAGTCCAAATCAACTCGGATTTGCCTTATCGGGTAAGCACATATAGTAAATCAGAACTTTAAAGCTGAAACCGTAAAGGAACTTACCGGATTCACTTGTATATTCTTGCAATTTCATCCATTCGACATGTTCAGAAGGGTTATCCAAGCGTTTGATCCACCGTAGTGCGTCTAAAAGATCTCTGTTTCCCTCCCAAAGATTCCGCTCCGACTTTCCTTCAATCTCTTCCTTGAATAACTCTCTCCAGAACTCTCTTCCCCGGTCGTTCCTGAATAACTCTCTCCAGGATTCTGCTCGTCGGACTTTCTTGAACAAGTCCCCCCAAGACATTTTGCCTTCATCTTCCTGCATGCGTCTTGCTTTCGGCTTATACTTCTTTTGTTGTCCAATAATCTCCCGTTCGTAGTTTGCCAAAACTGTATAGTGGATTTTATGTGACGCCAAGATTTTTCTGCCATTGCCTCGATGAGGCGTCCTATGATATTATAAGCTCTCTCAACTATCTGCACAGCCTGAGATTGTACTCGCCATTTTGGGGCCTCCGTCCCATCTGAGGTGTATGAAACCCTTGCGAATGGTAACCACTCAAGGATCCACCAGAAAGATTCCAAGGACTCGGTAACTTCTGCGCCCTTGATTTCGACGAGGCCGTTATGTGGTTTTAATCTCAGCCCAGCAGCTTCGGCTTCCCCCCTCATCCAAAGGAGTGGTTCTGCTCCACGGTTGAGACTTTGGTTTTCTTTGTTTCCGCCTCCACTGCAAGTTAAATCAGCATCGAGACCTCAGTATAACTTGTTACTAACATGTCTGAATGTGTGCCCGCAAACCAGACTTCTTTCGCATCGGTTTTATCACGTAACTGAGGGTTTATATATTCGGGAAGAAATTTGACTCGGCGCTCATCGAGAGCTAATGCATGGCGGAAGGTTTTGATGCCTTTGTTCGCGTCTATTGAGGGCAGAAGCTTTCCTCGAAAGACTCCAACTGACGACACTGTATCCCTAGAGAATATCGGCTCAATGTTGGGCAGACACACGTGCATCGAGATGAAACCACCGTACCAAGCACCCAAAAAGTGCACGTCTACATCCTCACGAGAGAAAGCCTCCTTGAAGGTGTTTATCTTTAGTTTGTCCGAGTCATCTTCAGGATTGCATTTGGAATACAACTCCCATGCACTACCGGCTTGGTCATTAGCAAATCGCACCAGGTCATAAAACTAAGGTTTACAATGGGATTTGTTCTTGATTTCCGGGATAAAGTAACCCAATCTACGCATTTCAATTCAGCTTGGGCTAGAAAATCGAGCGAGCCACGCGTACATTGTGGATCATAGCAGCTATTGCCCGAACTTGGTATGCGCCTCGAGAAAACCCTGACAATAGTGGTTGAGTGAAGGGAAGGTTTTCTAGTTGGGGTGCTTACCAAAAAGATAGATTTGGTCCCCAGGTTGGTAGGTATCCGCCAACCAGCGGTAAGCTCCGATGATAACTTTCTCTAAGTTCCTGGAATTGCGTCCTCAGTCGCTTGGCGAATAAAGCATTTATGAAAGCAATCTGATTATGCTTACCAAGCGATCGCAAGGTCAACAATGTTCTCCAATTTTTGTTTCAGATAAGTATATGAACGCCAGGATGGTTTGGCGAACGTCCCGATGCCGCTGTTATAATAAGTAAGCTGCGTTTTATCTGTCTTGATTATGTGGCTGTAAAGCTCTATCACATTCGTATTCTAATGCGGAAGATATCAGCCAAGGAGGGCAAATTCTTAGTGTAGAAATTCTAAACAACCTTTTCGGAAAATTGATTCGACGTCCCGTCGATACATACTACTAGATTCCTTTTAGGGTTTGTTTTGGCGGCAGGACTTCCTTCGACTGGAAGAATGGTGCCTTTGCGGATAGGGGGCGGTTTGAGCGTGAGATTCGGTTCGCGGGTATTTACCGAGCCTGCATCAGACACAAGAGGTTCTGGCTCGGTGACGAGGGCCTCCATGAGATAGACAAGGCGGGAAGGTTAGCGCGGCTGTGGCCCAATGGGCGCCGGGGCAAGCTGGGTTTTATTGTTCTTTGAGCGCCTCGTGGTTTGTATTTGGGAAGTACGGAAGGGCCCATATTGAATGTCACAGTTCCTTGACTTCCTTGATCGAACGCATGCACAACTCGCGTATAACCGGGTTCAAGTAAGCCTCTTTGGCCGGTCCCGCGTATCGGATCTTCAATAGTACGTTCAAGACGTTACAGTAAGACTAGACCGCTTCTGTTATACCTCTGGAGCTCATTACGTTTGAGGGGTAGTTGTCTTGACGAATGTATGGAGTCGGAAACTACTTCACTATCGGTCAGATTTCAGTCTCATTCACAGCAGGGTTGTCGGTCTCCAACACGCCTGGTATGCTATTCCGATAAGGCATGATGTTAGGCTTGACCATTTCCTCGCATAGGGTTCCAGAGTTCGGGTACACTCCTACTATAAACTTGCGCGGGGTTAAAATGCGCGGCCGAGATGTTTGACGAGCTGTCAGCTCAGGCGCCTCATGTCTCGTACATGTTCCCTTAGACGCCGCCTTGCGTTGCGGAAGGATTCACTCAAGCTGAACGACACCTCAATTAAGTCAGCTCCGAGCGTCGGATCTCACAATAGGGTTTGACAGCCGTAGACGCGTTGTTTTAAGGTTATCATGTCAAATTGCGCAAAAGGAGGCGTGGTCTGCCTGGAAGAGCTAAACAGGGCGCTTGAATCATTCCAACAAGGGTATCTGGACATCTGGGAAGAAAACATTTGAAAAGGAGAATGAGGATATGCGAATAAATTTTGCATCTCGCAATCACGGAGTTTGCTCTTTTGTCTGAGTGACGAAACCGGGAAGCGGCCAATCACCAGGCAAATGGTATTCAGTGCACCAAGGCAAGTTAGGTTCAGGACCTCGCGCCATGTCGGCCTATAGACGACTTGCGCCCGCGCGGTTGATTTCTCACCACAGCCGTACCACCAAATCCATGCGCCAACATGGCCAGATATCTTACATGAGGCAATCCGCGCATGATAAGACTTCCGAACAGAAGATGTGTGGACCCGAAGAAGGGACCGACCTCTCAGTGGGAAAGGCGCAGCTATCGGAGAGCGTCTGGGACTTTCTCAGAGCTAAGATAGTGGAAGCCATTTGGTACAATTCGTTTCAATCATATTTCAATTGTACGTCGTCAAACAGTTTTGGCGCTATGGGGCGCTTGGAGGTGATTCAGGGAGGATACGTCTCGGGGGACCACCATGATTGATTTGTACGTAGAATAGGCCATGCACCTTCGGCTATTTCCAGTGCGTGCGATGTTCCGATATAAATCCGGATCCAAGGTGTAGAAGAGGTGTAATGCCTAATATAGCACAGTTGGAAAGGCGCGATGAAGAAGAGGGACCACAAAGCAAGACAAGGTACGCGGGGAAGCGCGTCCCCTCACCATCGAGAGTGACTTGTTGGAGGCACAGCATCAATCGAAGAAAAACCTGCAGAGGGCAACACAAACCATGTTTTACTTTTTAATTTTTTAAACATTTGTTCGGGCGAGCTTGGTTGGCGGCAAATTAGCTCCCATATACGCCAGGACCATGGAAATAGGATTCATAGAGCTCGTCGCGTAACGAGGCCACAGTGGATCAACAAGGAAAGAACTGGATATAGGGACTGGGCAGTTATTTGTCCACAGTAACAGGTCCTCTACGCTAGGAAATACTAGTAGCACTCGTGAAGAACAGATCCCGATGCCGTCGCACGACACGTTCCAAAGATACATAGATAACACCGAGTTGTTATATCCTCTATAAGCTAGGCGAAAATGTAGATGGCCCACTCCAATGTACGTGTTGGGGCGCAAACAGTTGGGTTGTCCGGTCATGGTCGTCTGGAAAACGGAAGCTAACTCGTTAGGACCTTCGTTATTCGCTCTGAATTAGCCACGTGACCACTGCGCTCACATCTCCCAACACCTCACGGACGGATCTCGTAGTCCCAGTACGTCGATTTCTTCTCATGGCCATCCTTGCTCCGAAGAGCCGATAGAAAACCCACTTCCCCACACTGTTCGTTTTGTACGCCAACCTCCTTCCCCAAAGTACGCCGTATTGACCTGCACCGGCTCCTCGGCTATTCTCCCGTTCGCTTTTCCACGTCTCAAATTATCTGTATAATGTTGCGAACTTACACCCGTACTCGTCTTTTTCGCTCCTCCCAATCCCGGTTCCTATCATCCTCAGTGCGCACTCTCCAATCCAAAAACCTGTTCGATAAACACCCGGACGATGTAGTCTTGACACTCGCTTTGCGTACCCCTCTGTGCAAGGCAAAGAAAGGAGGACTGAAGGTGCGAGAAGAATAAATTCTTTGAATCATACAAACCATTCTCTTCTAGGATACGCCTTCGGATGTTCTCCTAGTTGGTCTACTGCAAGCCGTGAAAGAGCGTTCCCCAATCGACCCGGGACTGATCGAGGATATTGTAGTCGGTAAGACCTATTCATTTTAGTTATTGATAATATCTTACCGGACTGAGTTTAGGAACATGCCACCCGCCGAGTCCAGCCTACGAGGCTCGCGCATCCGCCATCGCTGCCGGATTTCCCAAGCACGTTCCTGTCCAGGCGATCAACCGGCTCTGCTCCTCAGGACTCATGGCTCTGCGTAGCGTGTCGGATTCTATTTCTAAGGGCGATATAGACATTGGACTAGCAGTTGGCGTTGAGAGCATGACCCACAAGTGAGCTCTCTCCGTTAAGTCCGAACTTATTCCCGCGAACTGACCTGGCTCAAGCCCTCGCCCGACACCCAAGTTTAACAGCGAGGATATCAAGGCCAATCAAGCGGCTTTAGACTGTGCAGAGGTGAGTTCATAAATTATATTTCTCTCCTGCTATTCCTGACGATTCATTTCGCTTAGCCAATGGGCTGGACCTCCGAGAACGTTGCCGCGGACTTCGACATTTCTCGCGAGAAAATGGATGCTCTCGCCCTCCTCTCACACAATCGCGCCTCGGAAGCTCAAAAGTCCGGCCGGTTCGCAGAAGAAATTATCCCGTTTAAAACCATCCTCAAGGACGCGAACGGGGTCGCAAAGGAAGTCGTACTCGACAAGGACGATGGTATTCGGCACGGATCTAGCATGGAAGGTATGGCCAAGGTATGTAATTCACCGGCTTTACTCTTTTACATTGGAGATGGAATTTGAATATGGGTTTAAAGGCTCGGAGTGCGTTCCCGGATTGGGGCAAGGCGCGTTCGACTGGGGCGAATTCGAGTCAGGTTACGGATGGTGCTGCTGCGGCGCTGTTGATGCGTCGGAGCACTGCTGAGAAACTTGGATTGGCAGATAAGATTATTGCGAAACACGTTGCGACGAGTGTTGTCGGTGAGTTCAGACGCCCTATTTAGACCCATCCTCTGGCAGCTTCATCTTCTCGGTGTGATTATATGCGAACTAAATTATAATTAACTTGAACTAGGTGTTGAGCCGAAGTACATGGGGATTGGACCTGCATTGTAAGTCTCTAGTGTACCTATTCTACTACATAATGGACTGACATAAATGGGTTATCACTTGTATAGCGCTATCCCGTAAGCCGAAACGCATGCTATTCAAAACATCTCACCTAAATGAACTTACAGAAAGGTTCTTGAATGTACTGGCTTGAAAATGAGCGATGTCGATCTATTTGAGGCAAGATATCTCCCTGGTCCGATCCCAAGCTCGAAACTAATTTTATCATTCTGCTTAGATCAACGAGGCTTTTTCTTCCATGTGAGTTGTTTGCAGTTCGATGGTCTTCATATATTTAATATTTTTTACATAGGTATGTATACTGCGTTGAGAAACTCGGTCTTGACATCGAGAAAGTAAACGTCAACGGCGGTGCAATGTAAGATATTCGCCACCCACGCGTCACAGTTTGGTTAATATCCTGGATCTCTAGTGCACTGGGCCATCCTCTCGGCGCGACCGGAATCAGACAAGTAGCTACGGGCCTAGCAGAATTGCGTCGAAGGAACGGGCGCGTGCTCTGTACTTCGATGTGTATCGGCTCTGGGTGAGTAATGGCCGAACTTGTTTGATTTCTTGATGTAGCGTACTTATGCGATTGTTCGTTTATAGGATGGGCGCGGCTGCGATATTTGTGAATGAGACGGCACAAAAAGTTGCGGCGAAGCTTTGAATTTCGAGCCCAAAATTGGGCTGCCGGTCCCACCCGTCTTGTATAATTAGTTAAATGCGGTCGGATTTCTGATATCCGCGAATGAACAGACTATATGCGAAATTGTGACATGTGCACCTGATTGAATTGCGGAATTATAAACAGTTGCGTTGGCCAACTTCTGGTTGAACTGGAAGCCAAGCGAGTTTAGAAATCTCTATAGCGTTGTCTACTTATAAGAGTCCCGTAGTACCCGGAGAACGGCCATTTGATCATCTTTCTCTACGTGGTTCTCGCTCTTCCACGCCGCCTCGAGGGGTTGCTTGCCCTGCGTAGAGTCGAGCTGCAGCGCAGTTATACCAGTCCCAGTCCTTCCCCAGACGTAACCGCAGTGGACCAGCGTAGTCTTGTGGCTCTTGAAAAACGCAATTGCCTGACGCAGCTGGTCGAGAGTGGCAGCATGAAAATCTTCTACTGGCAGGTGAAGATAGGCTATTCCGGCGTCAGACAGGAGCTTTTTCTGAGGGTCGGTGTAAGAGTACTGGTTATAGCTGATGACGCTGTCGATTTTATGATCGACAAGGAATTGTACGGCGGTCTTTGTGAGATTTTGACTCTTGTCCCCTTGACCCTCAACGTAGTTGGGGGATGAAGCGCGGTAGAGTTTGTGCCCGGAAGCAACGTGTTTGGTGACTTCTAAGAATCTATGCCATTCCTCTACAGCAGTAACTTCGGCGCTCATGCCTGAGATAGAAAATGCTACGCTTAGATGACGCAGGTATGGTGATGAGGGAGGGTCTGCGATGAAATGAGTCCACCCATAAGATATCTATAGGTCAGATACTCCGCTATCGGAGGCGAAGAACGACGGATTACGGCGCAACATCATGTTTACCACAAGCATTAAGAAAGGCTGCAGTCAGAATCTCGCAGAGATAGCATTGTCGTATTGGGAGATTTCCTGAGCATTAGTCACAAAC
>JANWGL010003749.1:0-28163 GCA_025200755.1 Ceratobasidium sp. C01 | reverse complement strand
TGTTTCACTCAGAATTATCCAGCGAGATTGATTGACGAAAGAGGGAAAAGGCGTTTGCAAACATCATCGGAAGGTTTTAATATAAGACAAGATCTACTCGATGGTCAGTTTTGAGGCAAAAGCATTCAGTTGGTGTTCGCAAGGGCCGTGATCACCGAGTGTGGGCTAAAGTCTGAGATCTTATCAATAGATCAGCGTATGCAGGTAAAGTCCAACCTGCTATGCGATCCTAGGATATCTATATCTGTGGCGCTCTATTCTAGTGGCGCTGTGTTGGAGCGGCTGATATTTGGAATCTCGATTTGACCTTACAGCAACAGGCTAGGAAGGGCGATGCAAAGTTATCCTAGCGTATCGTGACCGTGTCACTGCTATTTTGAGAACAATATTGTGACATTTTATTTATTTGCCCTACGAGTAGTTTCTCTGTTTGTGATGTTTGTGTGTTCATACGGGGATTGAGGTTCAATTTCCAATGGCGAACACTTGTAATTCTAGACAACCACCCACTTGAACCTGAGCTTGGCTAATGGACTGATCTGCGAACCTTGGCCATCTATACCTCTACCAACGAAATGGACAGCGATGAAGAAATATTTGACACTGTGGTTGAGCGTGATCCACGTTCTTCGAAGCGAAGGCGAACGGCCGACATAGACACAAGCGCTTTTGAAGATATCGCGCGCGAGCTGGAGGAGGACACGTCTGCAGCGCCTTCGCGTGGAAAAACTGACGATGAAGACGAAGATCCAGATGCGTGGCTGCTGGAACAATATGACGGCCCCCCTGCGGACGAGGGAAATTATACGAGTGGCGGGGAGGGTGAAACGGACGGGATGGATGTAGATTTGGAAGAGCTGCTGGAAGAGGGTGGGGAGAGGGAGAAGGAGCCCTCGGTAGTTTCGAAAACTGAGGAGCCGGCGGCCGTGCAGGAAAAGGCCACTTATACTTCTAGTGGGCGGTTGCAGGTTCCGTCACATAAAGCGAGAGAAGCCAAGGCGGCGGCTGGCGCGATGGCTTTGGCTTGGGAGGAGATGGAGACGCAAAGTAAGAAGAAGCCATCGGGTTCTAAGGTGAGCTTGTTCGTGAGCTTGTGAATCATTATATGGATTAATCTCGTATACTAGAGTAAGAAACCTCCCGCTCCCAAAACTTCCGCAACCAACAGCGCTTCGGGAACACCTCAGCCACGCCCGTCGAATACGACGGGTGCCGCCCCTCCCAAAGCGGCGGGATCCAAGTCCAAATCCTCCGCCCCCTCTGGGAGCAAGTCTGCTGCCGCCTCGGCTGCCTCGAAAGCCACCGCGGCCAAACCGAAAAAGAAAGGAGACCCGAGCAGAAGGGTTAAAGAACGAGAGGCTCGGTCTCGTTCCGAGTCGCGACAGGTCGAAACACCCACACCTGATGCTGTAGCTCAGGTGAAGGTTACTATAGTGGAGCCCGCCGAGGAGGAGGAAGATACTAGGCTATACTGTATCTGCAAGACGAGGTACGACGAAGATCAAGCCATGATAGCGTGTGATAGGTGAGCACTTCGTGTTAACCCTAATGCTTGCACTTATAGGATTATTTTAGATGTGATGACTGGTATCATCCGACTTGCGTGAAGCTCCCTGAAACCGATATAGACTTGATAGACCAATTCGTTTGCCCCATCTGCGTTACCAGTAAGCACGCAGCCCGTACCCGCTTGAACATTCTAACTCGTTATATAGAGTATAACGTACATACGACGTACAGAACCCGTTGCGCTTTTAAAGACTGCACTAAACCCGCCCGGGCACCGGTCTCGAAATACTGTTCTGACGTCTGTGGTCTCAAAAACGCCTCCGCTAAACTAGAAGTTCTACGCGCTCAAGGAGTGAACCTCGACCAACTATGGTACGCGGCGAAGGATGCCAAGGCGCCAGAGGGTGTGGTGTACGTTCATCTCCCTGGGCCGGCCGCACACCCGCCTCCGCCCGGAGTGAACAACATCGACCCAAACGCAACGAGGCTCATGGATGGGCGACAAAAGGCTGATCTGGAGAAACTTTTGAGGATGAACGAGAGTTTAGAGCAATTCAAGGCGAGGCGCGCGGCGCTGGAAGTAGACATCACCCATCTCAAGGCTAGGCTGAGATTGCTGAGGTGCGCGGCAAGGAGGGCCGAGAAAGCCGGTGGCGAACGTTGCGGGTTTGACGTTAGAGTTGTGATGAACGACGAGGAGTGGGGCGAGTGGTTGGATGGCGAAGGTGCATGGACTTTGAAGGAGGAAGTCGAGGGTGAGGAACAAGAGCAAGAGGCTGCCTACAGGAGCGCAGACGGGATGTTTTGTACGGGCAAGAAGAGATGTGATCGACACACTGGGTGAGTAATTTCTACCTTTATATCGCTTGACTTGTATTAAACGTCCGTCCGACAGCTGGCAAAACTTGAAGTTTGCTGATTTCACAGGGGAGTGCGACGCTAAGGTACGTTCCTCCTATCGAGTTGCTCCAGTATTCTGGGTGAACTAACATGTTTGGTTTAGGAGTTTCAACTGGCAGATGTGAATAACAAACACCAAGATACCGAGCGTAAGATCACCGAGCTACAAAGTATGATGAGTTCTATGGCTCGACCCCCCGTGGAACGTGTCGCGTTCCCGCCTGCAACCGAAAATACCACACCTGCTTGAGCCGGGCTACTGGCGAGTCCCTGTATATTATGCGTTGATTGTTGTATCATCTATACCGCTATGGTTTCTTGCTTTGGCAGGATAGACTTCCCGCGCTGCGCGCTACGTTTCTCCCTGCTGCGCTTTCGCAGGGTTAGGCGTGTTTTAATTACTATGTGCATCAGGTATGCATGACGCCATGCCGCAATAATACTATTTTGCACCCAACTCGGACACAGCTGACCGAAATCCTACCCCTGAGCATAAATAGACATGTTGGAGCCATCGTTCCGGGCTTTACCACGACCAGGTAATCGGTCACAACAAGTTACGCACTGCGCGCCGGACTCGCAGTGTGCGTGTTGGACGACTTACCGGGTACCGGCGGGTGTACTTGTATATGGTGTCACTCGCAACCGTCGAGATTCGGTGAACACAGTGATTATATGCGGCAAATGGTCGGGTGGGAGGCGGTTCCACGTTCTCTGCATGGATGATAGTTTGGCGTGGATTTTTCCAGAAATAGACTATCCATGATCCTTAACCAAGAGGTCGAACGCGCACTTCATTATTAGAGGGATTCAGAGTAACCGGTTCTGGTTGCTTTTGCTGTCGCTTTTCGGTTGAACCCCACGTAACATCCATAATCGAGGTCAAAGCTGGTCCCAAAATCGACCACTCCGAGGGCACCAATTATCTCGCCACCGATTACTTATATGCGGATACGCTTGTTGCTCTTCCGAAGTTCATCCAGTCTACTTGATTGTGAATGCCTACGACCCGAATTATTAAAGCAAACAACCGGTCCCACGATGAAATAGCAATACAAACCGCTTCGTGGATTAACCGCGAAGGCAATCTTGGAGCAGTGCGTATGCGGAATCCATGCAACGACGCAGCACCGTGCAGAGGCTGAGAAGTCCTTCGCGAACTCTTTGGTTGCGCCCCCTAAACGTCAACCCCCCGGTAAAATTGTTACGACATTCAGGATTTTGCGGTTGTTGGGATGTGATCGTCTTACATACGTCCTCGACTTCAAGCAGGTTTCAGACGTGTATTTCACATCATTTCAACCAACGTCGCCTGGGGATGTGCCCCAGCGAACTTCCTACACATTCCATTCACATATACCTACGAATGTATGAGCATTCATATGCTTCTTCACGCGCGTATGTATACAAACCTCACTCCTATTCACTCGACTTCTTCCTCCAAAAATCCTCAAACCCTCAATTCTGGTCCTACCCAGCACCTCACCAAATCAGCTCATCACGTGCCTGACTTGCAGACGCGCAAACACACCCCGCCACCACCACCCCGCATCACATCTACTTTCATTATACCCCACACTCCAGCCACTCAAAGCATGTCTCCCAAACGCGTCCGGCGAAAACTGTCCCGAGCATCTCCGATTGAAATATCTGACTCGGACGAGGACAGCAAACCGCCTATTAGTCCTTCTAAACCGAATGCTAGTGCTAGTTCGCCTATTCGATCTCAGGTGTATAAGAAGAAGAGACAGACTAGGCTTAAGCTTACTAGGGGGTCTGGTGCTTGGTCGTCTCCTCCCAAGTCGAGTGGAAGAAGTGCTGGCAGTAGGAGTGTGGGTGGCTCGTCACCAGTGAAGCGCTCGTCATACCGGGATGATTCGTCTGAATCAGAGACTGGTACGACAGATGCGGACGCGTCTGATCCGAATGAGGTCAAGTTTGAAGAGCCTGTGGATGTGAAGCCGGGTCTTGTGAGGAGGGGGTCGAGGGTTATTGTTGATTCGGATGAGGAGGTGAAAGAGGAGGTGAAGAGTGAAGAAGAGAGTGAGGAGGAAGTTGTGGAACGGCGGAGGATTGTAAGGCGGTTTACGGGGAGCGATGACGATGACGAGGACGAGGGTGGTGGGCTGGAGATAGGTAAGAGAGGGAGTAGGTCTGAGGGGCGGAGGATTATTTCGGGGAAGGTGAAGAAGGAGGAGAGTGAGGAGATGGCAGTATCTGCTAAGCGCGCGGGGAAACGCAAGGCCATTGCGCTGTCACTTACGCCTACATCGGAGGATGAGGCTACTACAACTAGGAAGAAGGGTGGAAGGGTTATTAGGCGTAAAGAGGAGCCTAAACCGGCCGAATCCGAGGAGGAAGAAGATATTTTGGATGGCTTAGATGAAGATGGTACGCCCCTCTGGGACGTTTTCAACGCGTCTATTGACTTTTCGGGAAACCCCCGAATAGTTGTCTTGGATTCACGACTGAGGAGCGCGCCACAGCGAAATAGCAAGAAAATGGAAATGCGCGAGACGCTCGCCAAATTGAGGCGTGGGTTCTTAGTTCTCTGTCTATGTCTTAGACGGCTTATTGAATATATATTTTATCTATTAAGGGAAGAAGATGGGGCGGGACACGCCGCCTGTTGAGAGTAACTCCGAGTCGTCCGAAGAGGAAGAAGAAGTGCAAGAGGTGACTGTTATCAAGCCTCGAGGCAGGCGATTGGTCAAGCCGATACCGGGGGCGAGGCCAAGTCAACCGACACTCCAGGATTGGTTTAACGCTCCCGGCGGTACAGAGGTGGAGGCGAATACGTCTGCTCGAGCCACGCGAAAACGACGTGGTGACTCGTCGAACAGCAACTCAGACGCCTCAGACAGCGAGAAAGACAGCTGGATCGAGTCTGACGGCGACGACGCCGCAAACGCGGTCATTCTGCCCGAAGGATACTCCATGCGTGGGCACCAGTCGCTCGCGCATCATTTCAAAGTGGTGATGCAGATGTTTGTGCATCTCGCGTGTTTGAAGCCAAGAAAAAGATGGGAGTTCAGGGTCGAAGAGAAAAATGGTAAGTGTATGCATTATGCGGTGTTGGATGGTGCCTGGCCGGGGTTGACCCCCTTGATCTGAACTGCAGATCAGTATTTTGGGTTGGCGTTGAGAGCGCTTAGGAGAAAATTGGACGGACTAAGGGACAGTCTTGTCACGTCGTCTGTATGGACGGCTGGGTTCAAGGAGGTGTTGAATACGTAGGTTGACGGGACCGACACTTGGCGGAAAAAACTGACGCTCGACGTAGGCACCCCGAGTTGACAATCTTTGACCTTGAGTTTGCGGTACCGGGGTGCGGCGCGTGCCGTATAAGCTCCCGGCTGTCAACGTTTAGGGGGAGCCTGGACGGCGAGGATTATGATCGTGATACGTTCGAGGTAGGAGATATTATCCCGTGCGAGTTTCATGTTTCAAATATAGACGCCGACCCCACAGCCTGTTGCCAAGAAAGAGGAGAGCGTGGACTCGGATGCCGGTGACGGTGACGAGAACGAAGGCGAGCGCGCGACGTCGTTTGATTTAGGCCGGTTTTGTAAAACCCGAGTTCGGTGTTATCATAATTTCGTGCATTGGGAGGTACGTTATATTTAGATACACGGCCGTGACTGGGCTAAATGCGGTGCAGTGGCAATTGTTCCAGAATATTAATGACGAGATCGAGGTGTTAAGGACGTCGGGGATGCGTAATGACCCGGGGCGAGGACAGCGGCCCGCGCATAATGACCCAGACGGAATTATGGGGTGGCTGGATGGGCGGGGGATCGTGCAGCAGGTAGTTTGTCTTGTGTCGTCAAGTGTGAGGGTTTGCTGACGTGGTCGCTAGGAGTGGATTCGGCTAGAGCACCTAATGGAGGCCGCGCGTGGATTGGAGTTTAGAAAGGGAACAGAGGATGATTGAGCGTGGGGCAAAAGAAAATACTAGTCATTGTAATAGTACACTAGCCGCAATGGGATTTTTTCACCATGATAAGAAAAAGGCCCGACGTTGCCGCCAGGGACACAATGTGTCAGGATTTCAGCTTCGACGGCCTCGGCTTGAGGGGTCGGCCCCTGACTCCGGGAAATTGGGCGGAATCTGTTCCGGCCGGACGAAATCTGGGACTGCGAAAAAGGTATTTGGGCTCAAATAGGCCTTTGGCTGAAACTGCTTGCTCTACTCTTCCTGCACTCGGTTTTCGTTCCACTCTCTCTCATTGGCGGCGCCAGCGTCCTCCATAGCAGTCCCTCTCTATTGTACTGTTGATCGCTAACTCTTAATCTTTTGTATCGACGACTGCCGGCTCCATGCGACTCCCAAGACCAGGCCCGGTCGGCCTGGCCGCCCTCGCGCTGCTTTCGCGCACCCTCGCGATGCCATACAACGAGTCTCTCACCGACTACAATCTCAACGTCAACCAAGCCGCAGGCAGCGTCCTCGAATACGACTCGACGCGGCCCAACACCACCTACACCCCCTCTCCTGCAAACTGGCGACAGTACCCAGTTTACACTATCCTCTTAGACAAGTTTTCCGATGGCGAGCCAGGCAACAACGACTACTTCAAAACTCTTTTCGAAAACGACTGGCGCGAGGTCAACTTGCGGTTTGGCGGCGACGTCCGAGGTCTTATGCGCAAGCTCGATTATCTCCAAGGCATGGGTGTCGGGACCATCTTCATTGCGGGTACTCCTTTCGTGAACATGCCATGGCAAGCTGACAGTGCGTACCTTTTTTCACTCGTTCTGTTTCGTATTATTACTTCTAAACGACATTTCGTCGACTACTTGCATTTGTGGCTCGTGCTGTTTTTTCAATTCATTTGTCGGCCGCCATGTTTTTCTTTTACGTCGTTACCGTTTTTTCTCGCGTTTGATGGCGTTGCAGCTTGGCCTCATTTGGCGTGACTGATAAGGAAACTCATCTGACGCCCTCTTGTCCCGATATAGGTTATTCGCCACTTGACTTTTCTGTACTCGATCCTCACTGGGGCAACATTGCCGACTGGCGAGCACTTAGCGATGCTATCCACGCGCGCGGAATGTATCTCATGCTGGATTTCACCGTCGGTACTATGGGCGACATGATCGGTTTCGAAGGCCATTTGAACACCTCGACCCCGTTTTCTATCGAAGAGTACAACACCGTCTGGAAAAAACCTCGTTATACGCCCTGGGGACTTGAAGAGTACCCTGATTTCAAGATCAGCAACGACTACAACACCTCCTGCACGCTCCCCGTGATGTGGGAAGACTCTGGTCAAATCACCGAGGTCGATCATACCGGCTGCTACGCGAGCGAGTTTGATCAATACGGAGACATGGAAGCGTTCGGTGTGCATCCTGATTGGAATCGTCAGCTGTCCAAGTTCGCGTCCGTGCAAGATCGGTTGCGCGAGTGGAACCCGGATGTGCGCGCCAAGATTCAGGTGTTTTCGTGTTTGGCGATCAAAGCACTCGATATCGACGCTATTCGTATCGATAAGGCTACACAGGTCACGGTTGACGCGTTGGCGGATTGGGCGACTCATACTCGGGCTTGCGCGAAGGCGATTGGGAAGACGAACTTTTTCATCGTTGGTGAAGTTACTGGTGGTGACACTTTCGGTTCTCTTTACCTGTGAGTGGGCTCTTGCGAGCGATTCGACTTTTTTGCTGATTGTTCTCTTTTTAGTGGTCGTGGTCGTACTCCCACTCAGCGTCCTGCTAGCTTCGACGTTGCCGCGAACATTACTGCCGCCCAGAAACAATACTTCTTGCGTGATGCTCCCCGGAACTCCCTCGATGCCGTCGCCTTCCATTACTCTGTTTATCGTGCGCTCTCCCGTGTGTTGGGAATGGACGGTAATTTGCAGGTCGCGTACGATACCGACACCAACTTTGTGCAAACTTGGGTCACTATGATGCAGAACAACGACTTCCTCAACGCCGAGACCGGTCTACTCGATCCTCGCCACATGTACGGAGTGTCCAATTTCGATGTGTTCCGATGGCCTAGCTTGGTCAACGGCACGCAAAAGTTGTTGCTCGCCAGTTTCATCAACACGCTCGTCATGCCTGGTATTCCTTTGGTACGTTTTTTGCAGTTAGGCACGCAAGGGCGGTTGTTCATATTTTCGTTTTGCAGATCTACTATGGCGAGGAACAGGACTTCTACTTGTTCGACAACGGCGCGTCTAATTACCTCTTCGGGTATGTTTTCGTGCCTTGCAATATTGTTTTTATTCTAATGCTGTGTGGCTTTAGGCGTCAACCGATGACCAGCAACCAGGCCTGGCAGCGACATGGGTGCTATAAGCTCGGTTCCGAGCAGTATTTCAATATGCCCTTGGAGAAGGCGCTATTGGGATGCGAGGACGACTGGAATTCGTTAGACCACTTTGACCCGTAAGTCCTAGTGCTCGTTTTACTTGGGACCTGAAGCTAACTTTGTTTTATAGTACGGCCGCGACTCGTCGTATGATGGGCCATTTCCACTACCTCCGCAGACAATACCCGCTCCTCACCGATGGTTTCAAGCTCTTGGAGCTCGGCAGATGGACAACTAAGGAGCAGCTCCCTGGTTCCAATCAAACCGAGACCGAAATCGGTTGGTGGTCCCTCTCGCGTTCTCCTATCGCCAACGTTCAGACCAACCTCAACTCGACGACGAGCGACGTGTGGATGATCTATACGAACATGAACGAGACGAAGTCCTACCAGTATTCTTGCTCGAGCAGCCTTTGGGTGTCGACGCCGTATGTTGGCGGGACTGTCGTGCGAAACTTGTTTTATCCATATGAGACGCATACGCTTGAGGACTCCCAGAGCGCGTTCAATTCGGATGGGAAGGCGCCTTGGGTCGGTTGTTTGCCGTCATTGACGCTCCAGCCGAACGATTTCAAGGCGTTTGTGCCGCAGGCTGAATGGGTTCCTCCTCTCCCCGCTCTCACTCGTTTCTCGCCTGGTCACGACGCACGTCTGCATGCCGAGTCTACAGACACCAACGCTACCACGGTCGATATCGTCCTCGAGTTCAACGTCGCGATGAGCTGCACGTCCGTCACGCAGGGTATTTCGTTCAACATTTCGTCATCTGGACACGGTTCTATCCCTACTATCAACGCCAACTCTGTCAAGTGCGGCAACGTGACGAACCCGATCGCGCCGACGCTTCCTGGTGATACGCCGTCTGCGTGGTCGTGGTCTGCGACGCTCAACGGTGTTCCGGATGGTATTCTTACGATTACGGTCAACAACGTTGGGAATGAGGCCAATACGCGGTTCACTGGCTCGGTCGATCATCTCATGTTGCGCAAGGGGTCGAAGAAGAACGTGATGATCTTCCCTAACTCGGACTACGACAATGACGCGTTTGGGTACACGGGCGGATCGTATACGTTCACCCACTCTGCTCTCGGCGCCGACAAGTTCCGTTATACCTGGAATTATGGGAAGAACTGGACGGATTGGACTGCGTACGAGGACGTTACGACTATTCCTGGGAGCGTGTTTGACGCGACGGACGATATGTTCTGGGACGGCCAGCATATTATCGTGCAGTACTGGTCGGAGATGGTTGGGTCGGCGAGCGCGACTGTTCATGCGGATCGCGGGTACTCGAATCCTCGTCGCGTGCCTCAGTACATCGCGCGTGGGCCGTTCAACACTTGGGGTTTCGATAACGGTATTTCATCGCTTATGGTGCAGACGGATCCTGGTATTTGGGAGTTGCCGATCATGGCTACTTGGCCGACGTACGTTCAGCTCAACGTGTTCGGGTACGATGATTACTTCTATGGCGATATGAACGGAGACGGTATCATGGATCGTTTGCCGCCTAACTCTGCCACGCCGAATTACCTCAATATGTCCGCTCCCCCGAAGCCGTATCTCTCCTGGGCTCTTATGGTCGACGATGCGACTCAGCGCTGGTACCTCGAGCCGCGCGGAAACTCTGCCGTCGGTGCCATCATGTACGCTCTCCTGCTTGCTATTCCTCTTATCACTGCCATCCTCGCCGTCGTTATCTTCCGTTGGAACTTCTACGAGATCAAGGTCAACAAGTGGGGTATGGCGCCGAAGGCCGAGGGCCAGAGTTATTTCCCTATCCTTGGCGCGTTGGGTATCATGAAGGCGAACCAGCACAGCGATGATAAGGGTGGAATTCCTGGAACGCCTGTTGGTGAGAAGTCCGGTCTTAGTGGCACCAAGGCGTATACCGGGCCTATTATTGGGTGGCCGGAGAATACGCATAAGAGGCGACAGGTTTTGATCTCGACGCTCGAGTATGAGATTATTGATTGGAAGATTAAGGTCAAGTGAGTACCACGTTTTTCGGGTTTTTGTGAGTTGGCGCTGACTTTGTGCGTAGGATTGGTGGTCTCGGTGTCATGTCGTCTCTTATGGGCAAGGCCATGACGGATTGCGACATCTACTGGGTTGTACCGAAAGTCAAGGACGTCGAGTATCCCACTGGCGACCCTGCGGAGCCGATCGAGGTTATCATCTTTGGAGAGCCGTATCTCATCGAGGTCGAATACCACGTTTTGGACAACATCACCTACATTATCCTCGACAGCCCCGTGTTCCGCGCGCAGACCAAAGCGGATCCGTACCCCGCGCGCATGGACGATCTTTCTTCGGCTATCTTCTACTCGACTTGGAATCAGGCTATTGCGGAGACTGTTCGTCGCTTCCCGGTTATTGATATCTACCACATCAACGGTACGTGTTTTCTTTGAATGCGGGCGTGAGTGGTATTGACGAGTTGGTGCAGATTACCATGGTGCTCTCGCTCCTCTGTACTTGTTGCCGAAGGTCCTGCCAGTCTGTTTGTCGCTGCACAACGCTGAGTTCCAGGGTCTTTGGTGAGCCCGTTTTGTGTCTTGTTTGAGTCGTTCGCTGATTTGTTTTTAGGCCGCTGCGTACGAAGGAGGAGATGAAGGAGGTTTGCTCTGCGTTCAATATCAGCAAGGAAGTTTGCACGAAGGTATGCTCCTGAGTATTGAAGTTGTCTGCGGTGATTTAACAGTTGTTTTCAGTATGTTCAATTTGGAAACACGTTCAACTTGTTGCACGCCGCCGCGTCGTATATCAGCGTTCACCAAAAGAGTACCGGCGTTGCTGGTGTGTCTGACAAGTACGGAAAGCGCTCATGGGCTCGTTATCCCGCTCTTTGGACTTTGAAACACGTCGATTCTCTTCCTAATCCTGGTACGTTCAATTCTCTATACACTCGCGCCCAGTTACTCATGGTAGCTTGTAGATCCGAGTGATATCGCCGCGCTCGATGAGCAACCCGTTGACATGGTACATATCAAGATCGACCAAGCGGCTGAGGCTCTCCGTCCCGAACACAAGCGTCAGGCTCAAGAGTGGGCGAAGATTGCGCAGGACCCCAAGGCAGATTTGTTCGTGTTCGTCGGTCGTTGGTCTAAGCAGAAGGGTGTCGATGTTATCGCGGACGTCATGCCATCGCTGTAAGTCCCAATAATTAGGCTCAGCTATAGTAGGTACTGACTTTTAGCGTAGACTCGAGAAGAAGCCTTCTATCCAGCTCATTTGTGTCGGTCCCGTCATTGATCTCTACGGTCGCTTCGCTGCCGAGAAGCTCGCTCGTCTCATGGAAATGTACCCCGATCGCGTCTTCTCGAAGCCCGAGTTCACTGCGCTTCCTCCCTTCTTGTTCAGCGGTGCCGACTTCGCCTTGATTCCTTCTCGTGATGAGCCTTTCGGTCTCGTCGCTGTCGAGTTCGGTCGTAAGGGTGCTCTTGGTGTTGGTGCTCGTCTTGGTGGTCTCGGTCTGATGCCTGGTTGGGTAAGTATTTTGTGCTGTTTGTCGTTTTGGTTTACTAACGAGGCCATTTAGTGGTTCCCTGTCGAGTCTATGTCTACTGGTCACATGTTGTCGCAATTCACGAAGACGATCAAGATGGCTCTCAAGTCTACGGAAGAGGAGCGTGCTGTCTTGCGTGCTCGTTCGGCTGTTCAGCGTTTCCCTGTCGTCGAATGGCGTCAACGCATGGAAGACTTCCACCGTCGCAGTATCAACACAAGTCGTCGTCTCGCTGCTGCTGAAGCCTGGTCTGAGAAGGATTGCAACAAGCCCGGTCAAACTGGTCAACGCGCTATCGCTGGTCTTGATACCGACGACTGGGATCCTGTTCATCAACCCGAGCCTAATCAACCGAACTGGGACGCTCAAAGCACTCGCAGCGGCGTTTCTATGGGCGATACTCTCCATGCTCCGAATATGCACCACCACGCCAACTCCTCGCGCTCTTCGGTTCACAGCGAAGCTTCTGACTACGACGATCATTCCCGCGCACCCTCCCCCGGTCCTAACTCGAGCACGAACGACTTTGGTGGTTTCTTGAACAGGGCGAACAAGCAGATTGCGCGTGAACAGCGACATGTCGGCGATCCTTTCCTCGATGACAACGCGGCTCCTCAACGTCCCTTCGGCATGCACTCTCGCGTCTCCTCGGTCGAGTCTATCTCTTCGATTATGGACGAGAAAGGCGCTTCTTCACCGCTCAACAAAGCTATGGCATCGTTCACGGATGCGGATGGCGAGGTTGCTCAAGCATTCGTCGCTAAGCTCCAGCTACTTACTCCAGAGAACTCGAAGAGCGAACTGTCGATTGAGAAGTTCTTGACGAAGAGCGAAGAAGCATTCTTTGACAAGGTTAAGAAGGACAAGATCTCCAGCGCCGCCAGCATTCGATCACACCGAGACTCGACTTGGGGCACTCCGTCGCACTATGATTCTCGCCCTGCGTCTCCGTCCGGCTTTTCTCATGCTCCTGGTACCCCCGGCGCCCAAGGCTTTGACACCAAGAACTACAGCGGACCCCTTCCCAACGAGAATGACGCACCGAACATGACCCGACTCCAGATTGCGATGCAACGTGATGTTTACGGATGGCCCTTGTACACGATCATCATCGCTATCGGACAGATGCTCGGCGCGACCAGCTTCCAGATCACCCTCCTCTCGGGCCAGAACTGGCAGACCAACCTCCAGCTTTACGTGCTCGGCAGTGTCTTCCTCGTCGCTTCGATCGTCTGGTACACTCTCTTCCGCCTCAAGCCCTCGGTCTACGTCCTTGCCGCCCCTTGGCTCTTCTTCGCTCTCGCGTTCTTCTTGATCGGCGTTCCCGCGCTTTCTAGCTCCCTCACACCGTATCGCCAGGCATTCGGTAGTGCTGCGACTTGGGCCTACGCTGTTGCATCCGCCGCGGGCTTCTTGTTCTTCGGTCTGAACTTCGGTGAGGAAGCCGGTGCTGCGACTGAAGTGTGGACTCTCCGTGCCTGTATCGTGCAAGGTTCGCAGCAAGTCTGGGTAGCCGCGCTCTGGTACTGGGGATACAGGCTCAATGGGTCTAATCCTGACGTGAAGCCTCCCTGGTGGACAATTGTGATCCTCTGGCCTCTCGCGATTATGAGCTTGGTCTTCGGATACTGCCTCATGTGGGGTCTGCCTGGTGCGTTTGATTCACTCATTGTCACTACGCGCCTTGCTAACTTCTTATTCAGAGTACTATCGTCAAGTCCCTCCGAAGGTGCCGAACTTCATGAAGACGCTGTTCCGCCGCAAGCTTGTTATTTGGTGGGTAATTATATCGCTCTGTGCGCGAGCTTCGCACTAACTTCGTGGTCAATTTAGGTTCTTGGCCTCTGAGATTCTTCGAGATTACTGGCTCAGCGGAGTGAGTAATCAAATTATATTCACTGCTGAATGCGAACTAAGCAATTGAATTTAGCCTTACGGACGTAACTGGTCATTCTTGTGGAGTGCTCCGATTCCCAAATGGGCTATCCTCCTGCTTGTCATCGCGTTCTTCGTCGTCGTGTGGGGTATTATCATGGGTATTTTGACGCATATCAGCAAAGTTCATACTTGGTTCCTGCCTGTGTTCGCTGTCGGCTTGGGTGCCCCCCGTTGGTGCCAAGTACGTTGGTTATTACATGGGTGTCGTTCGTTGCTAACCGTCGCCTTTCCAGATGCTTTGGGGTACTTCTTCTCTCGCTCTCTACATCCCTTGGGCTGGCAAAGCTGGACCATACCTTGGCACTTCACTTTGGCTTTGGCTCGGTGTTCTTGATGCTGTCCAGGGTGTCGGCCTGGGAATGATTCTGCTCCAGGTTAGTGATAATACGTTCGCCAGAGGTTGCATTATCTAACCTTATGAATTAGACGCTCTCTCGTCTTCATGTATGCGCAACGCTGGCGTTATCTCAAGTCATCGGATGCGTATGCGTCATGGTCGCTCGTGCGACAGCGCCAAACCGAGTGGGGCCTGGTAGTGTGTTCCCTGATGCGGCGAAGTGGGACTTTGCTGGTGAGTTGGCCTTCACCAATTGATTTGCGTGTTTAATTGACGTTCTTGCCCTTTAGATGGTTTGAAGGGTAGTCCAATGGCCTCTGCGCCGTTCTGGATCGCGCTAAGCTGTCAGCTTATCATTGTATTTGGATATTTCTGGTTCTACCGAAAGGAGCAGCTGGCTCGCCCATAATCTTTCGTTGCTTTGTTTTCATGTCTCGTTCACGTCCATATCAATCTCTTGCATTGTCTCTCACTCAGCTCTCTCTGCTCTCTTCGCTCATAGAATTAGGCTTATTGCCGCAATTGTCATCATACTAGCAGGGCCTTTCGTCCCCCCCTTGTTATATTGTCGGTCACTAGTTTTCAAAATCAATGGACATTCTTTTTACCATGTACCAGTGCCAAATCGTTGATAGCTTGGGGCAATCACCATCACCATGATGTACGAGTGAGTATGTGCGGTGCTGACTGCGGACTTCTGCTATGATTGGTCATTCTCGTGGCCGACGGCACTGACCACTCCCTTGGCGCCTATCAGCCTCAACGTAGGAGATAGATGGGCATGGCCTCAACTCGCCCTTCTCAAACCAGATCCTGGAAAATGTCTATGATGCAGCGAGCAGTTAATAAACGATTGGGTGTCAATCTATTATCAGCTGGTACGCCTACCGGAGCACAGCTGATATCTTAACCCTAACCACTCGCATAGATGGTGGTGGAATCCAAGGACTGGCTGCGCTAATTACTTTACGGGAGTTCATGAGACGAATTCAAGCGAAGCTTGGCCTGGCCACCACTCCACGCCCGTGCGAATTCTTCGACCTCATGGCAGGCACTGGTATAGGAGGGTAAGCACCCATTTATATGCCCGCGGAATCTAAATAGCTTACGCCTCCTGACCTTTTCAAAGCCTCATTGTTATCATGTTAGGAAGACTGCGCATGACAGTGGACGAAGCTATGGTTTGGTTTCACGAGATAGTCACTCTAGTATTCAGCAGAAAGAAACACTGGGGAAACGGCGCGTTTAAGGCGACAATTTTTGAGAAAATAGTTGAACGCATGGCGATTATGCATGCGGGCAGCGCAACTGCACCGATGGTCGACCCTGAGGCAGGCGATGGTGTCTGCAAAACGTGAGTCAAGGTCCACCCGTACCCTTATGCTGGGGACTGATACCGATCCAAGTGTCGTATGTGCTATGTCCGCCTACTCGATGGGAGGTGCATCACCTACCTTGTTCCGCTCCTATGAATCCACGAGATACAGAGCCCCTGACTGCACGATCGTACAAGCTGCGCGCGCTACTACCGCTAAACCTGGAATTTTCAAGCCTGTGGAGATCGTAGATCATGGTATTAGACTCCCCTTTATCGATGGTGGATTAGGCTGCAACAATCCAACTGCTAGACTGCTCGATGAGGCTGGGCTGGTCTTCCCGGGTCGACATGCTCAGTCTATTATCAGCCTCGGAACTGGACAAACTCATCCGAGTAGTGTCCCAAATCCTAGTTTGATGCAACGGGTGCTGACGAGCCAAGTGGCTGAGGTGATGGAAAAGATCGCAACTGACTGCGAAAGGACATCCCAGGAAATACAGACGCGCTTTCGACATGTCCCTGGGGTTTATTTTCGCTTCAATGTCGATCAAGGACTACAAGATATTCAACATTCAGACTTTAACAAGTTACCAAACGTCGCCGCTCACACAACAAACCATAACCAACAAGTTAGCGTCGACTTAATGTTACACCAAGCTGTGATTGCTATCGTTGAGGGAAGAGAAATGATTGCAACGGAACAACTCAGTATGGAGTTTTAACACCCTCCCGTCCCCTTGTCTCCAACTTATTTATGTCCTGTATAGATGGAGCGATCCCAAAAGCTACGCCAAAGAGGCGGCCCAAAATCTGTCCCCCTCCCTCGATGATTTTTACCGGACGGGAGGACGTCATTACCAAGATGGAAACATACCTCCTGGATGGCCTGCCTGTCCGTCATATTTTCGTGCTTTATGGTCTTGGAGGTTGTGGGAAAACTCAGATTGCTTTGAGGTTCGTCGAGAAAAATAGAGCCAAGTACATATCTTGCTTCCCTGTTATCACTGGTGTCGTCATAGGTTAACACGTATTTGGTGTAGATTTTCGGCTGTGTTTTATATCGACGCAAGCTCTGCTGTCACTATATCAACTGACCTCGAAAACATAGCACTGAGTAAAAACGCGGGTGATACAAAGGACGACGCTCTCACTTGGTTTGCTCAGCACGATGAAAACTGGCTGGTGGTGTTCAACGATGCGAATAACGCTTCACTAAAGCTCAGAAAATACCTCCCTAGCTGTTCCCATGGCTCAATACTCATTACCACTCGAAACCACCAAATGATCAACTTGACTCCAGGTGCCCACGCTCACTGTAAGATCTCGGGAATGCGACCTCGAGAAGCAAGGGAACTACTGCTCAAGGCCTCGGATATCCAAGCTACTGAGGCTACAGAAAGAGATAGTGACATACTGGTGACGGTAAGCTATCTGCTTCTTTTATGTGTTTCAGCCTTACTCATGGCAACTAGGAGTTTGGCTACCTCGCACTCGCCATCATCCAAGCCGGCGCATTTATTCGTGTCAAGGAGTGCACATTAGGATGGTACCTCGATTCGTATCGCGAGGATAAGCTGCTGCTGGAAGAATATTGCAAAATAACCACCGGAATGGACGACTACGAGTGGACTGTCTACACTACATGGGTTCTTAGCTACGAACAACTTAACTCGCAGGCCACCGATTTTTTCAGTCTTTTTGCCTTTATGCACCACGATGGGATTTCCGAGGATATATTCTTCTATGCTTGTCAGCCTCGAGCGCCTTTATTTCATCTAAGCCGCCTCACCCCGAACGACAGAGACCTAACAATATATCAGAGTACGTTTCAGCTGCTAAGAACCTGTGTATGCACAGAAAATGGCGGCTACGATAAAACCACATTCCTAAACACAATAGGAGAATTACGATCTTACTCTCTAGTCGACTTCGATCCTTTCAATCAATCATATTCTATCCACCCTCTCGTACAAAATTGGTCTCACACGATTGTTCCAAACACTAAAGACGCTTGTGAGCGCACCATAATGCTACTTGCCCTCTCTGTGCGCGGGTGTATGGAATTCCAGCCTCCAGCCTTCCGGCAAGCCATACTCTTGCCTCACATTGATGCAAGACGGCTAGAGGCTCCGTCCGTGCCGTTGGCTGCGGAGGATCTTGGTTTAGTGTACCAGGAGGCTGGCTCTTGGCGAGAAGCAGAGGCACTATGCCGCGCTCAGTGGAGGATCGCATCTCCGTCACACCTCCTGGAGAAACTAGATTTAATTCATCTTGCGCAAGGGCGCCCTGAGAAATTGGAGCAGGAACGGGTGGCCTACCAGAAAATGAGAACGTGTCAGGGGGGCCCGGATGTGGTATCGTCTCGGAGCGACCTAGCAATGATTATCCCACCATCGAATTTGTTGACAGGTACTCGGAAGCTTCTGCTGCGAGTGTTCAACAACGACAGAACGAACACAGACGCAGGAAACAGCGATTTAAGCGTCTTGCGGATAGAGGATACGAGCGAAAGCACGTCTACGAGTGCGGAACTCCAGTTGGAGGCAGCCCAGACACTTGAACGAGCGGTTGAGTCCGCTAGTTTGCGTGCTTCAGGGGACGCAAAGAGTTTGGTGGATATAAATCTATCGAGAAGGAGGTGGGAGGAGCTCGAAGAACGGAAATGGAGAAATGCCCGGTTGACGCAGGAGACTTTCGGAGACCAGAGCCCTAGAACACGCGAAAGCATGGTCGCCCTAGTCGAGCTTTACCAGACTCCACACTTGCTTAGCGAGTTGAAAGCTAGAGCTGATGGGAATAGTACTAGCCTGGGGCCAAATAACCCCAGCGTTCTCACGAGCATGCACGAGCTAGTGGTAATTTACTTTAACTTGGATCGACTAGAACTTGCGGAGCGGGTGGGAGGGAAGGTTTTGGATGCTAGGCGGCAGGTACTTGGCGAGCGCCATTCGGATACTTTGGCAAGCATGCGGGTCCTTGCATTGACATACCAAGCGCTAAGCCAAGAACGCAAGGCAGATGTCTTGTATGTTGAGATATTAAAGATACTCACTTACAAGCACCGGTATGAAAACGGACTAAGTAAGTAAAACGTTGGACTTGCGACATTCTCGAGGGTACTCAACCAACTTGTGTGTAGCAATACTTTTTGACACCTGTCGTGCATAGTATTCTTCGTTTATCTATGCATAGCCATACCGTGGCCAAGAGTATAATCTTTGAAGAAAATGTAGCACTGAAGCGCACCTGAAATTATTATTACTTATCTTTTTTGAGCTGACCACTTCCAGTCATGTGATTGTAAGAGTTTGATTCAGATTATAGGTTCATTGTGAATTCAGTGTTACAATTGTACGGGATACACGAGAGCGCATGTAGCTACAGAGGACTGTAGTTATCGTATTTAGAGCTCTGTTCGACAAGTGGTTAGTCACGGAAGCACAGTTTAGGAAATCTGACATACTCTGCATCGCAGCAACGTCACTGCTCTGGACATAGTCCTCGAACTCGGCGATCTTCTCCTGCAACTCATCCAAACTGACAAGCTCGTCCTCTGCACGTCAAACAAATCACACCGACATTAATGCCCAGTCCAAGCCTTAATACCAAAAGCGAGAAACGCACCAATAACCAGAGTGATCTGCAACTTCTTGATACCGAAGCCAATAGCCACAAGCTTTGACAATCCCCAAACGAGACCCTCCTGCTCGATCGAGCGCACAGACTTCTCGAGCTCCGCCATGTCTGTCTCGTCGTCCCAAGGCTTCACGTCGAGCGTGACAACCGACTTGGCGATCGTCTTGGGCTTGTTCGCCTTCTTTGCATTGTATGCAGCGACGCGCTCGGCCTTGACACGCTCAGCCTCCTCATCAACCTCGTCGTCCTCACCGAAGAGGTCGAGCTCATCATCGTCCTCAGCAGCCTAATCATGATAAATAATCTCGATTAGTTTATTATTATTCAACTTGAGCGGGAGAAGTACGTACGGGCTCAGCAGCAGCCGAAGCGCTCGCGCCTCCGAAGAGCTTCTCGCTCGCAGCCTTGTCGCCGGGCAGAGTGCCGTGCTCAGCCTCGTACGACTTGATGTGGGCGTACCAGCGAGCAGCGTGGGGGTAGGTCGCCTTGTCCGGGGCGCTCCCGACAGCGGTGAACACACCGACATCAGCCTGCGAGGGAGAGTATCTGCGATCGTTGCAGAATGGTTAGTTTGTGTAACGGTTGAAATGAGATCGGAGAAGGATGGGGTGGAGAGGGGATCAGAGTGCTTGGTAGAAGTTGTCGACACTGTGTATGGCGCGGGGTCTTAATCCGCTGTGCTCAGAAACACGGACCAAAGCGGTAACTCATCACGAAAGAGATCGGCGAGGCGAGTACGACGATAGCAAGTGGCACAAATGATAGAAGAACTCACCCCTCGACGTAAGAGCGGGTCGTGAGGTGCTCGTTGAGCTGCTTGAGATCGGAGAAAGCCATTTGTGTTAGAAGTAGAGTGTGGAGTGTGGTTGCGGTTAGAAAGTTTTCGCCTTTTATTTGGCTGGTGGTTGGCTTAGGGCAGACGTTAATGGATCTTCTTATCCAGGGGCTGGATCATCAAAAATTATGCGCCGGAGTCACGTGTGCTCGTGTGGCTATGTCTCGCCAACACCATCCCAGATGAAAGCAGTACATGATCCGATGTTCTATTTTATCGGGTCATTAGAGGCAAATAGACATATAATACAGTAAGACAGTGGTGGTCGTGGTCGTAAATGTATGAATCAACGATACAAAATGTCCAAAAGTCCAGTCCGGTCAAATAGTAAAGTCCTCACAAAGTATGTAAACTATCGCCCTCCTAGCTTACGCTCGCTCCTCCTGCTAGATACTAAGTCCCTGCCTACTAGCACCGCACTAGTCACGAACAGCGCTGAACCAATGCACGCGCAAGCAACTGCACCATTGTACGCGTCGCACCATCCGCTATACCCGCCAGCTGGGCAGCGCGGCCCAATCATTGCAAGCACGAATGCCACACCCCACACGACGGCGCCCAAAACGTCCAGACCCAACGCCCACCACAACCCTTTACGCGCCGAGAGTCGCGCGCGCTCGCGTTCAAACGACGTAAACACTCCGCTCGAGTTGGCAGCTTGCTGCTCCGACCAAGGTACACCGGGAGTCAAGTCGCTTTCTCGTTGCTTGGGAGAGAACATGGAAGGGTCGACGATGAGATTAACTTGTACGCTATCGTCTCCTTTGCGATGTTTGTTCTTCTTTCCTCCGGCACGGTGTCGCGAAATAGGAAGGACCATCGCGTGTGATTTCGAGTCTGATTCCTTTCGACCAACACCGAAGCAACCCCGGATGATGTAGACGTACCCCATAGCGAGAAGGGTAAGGAAGCCGAGGACAACGATCACGTATACTGCGGGTTTCGATGCGGGCGGTGCGGCAGGATTCGGTTTGGGAACCTATTATACGCCGCAATGCAGTCAATACGCAGCGCGAATGATATGAAAAGTCGAAACACGCACAGCAAAAGCATATATGCAAGCTACGCAAGCACCGATGGGAGCAACAGCCTTCAACGCACGCACGGCAATGCGCAGCCTCGGCCCGTTCGAAATCAACTTCCCGTCAGCACCAATCTCGCCAGGCCGATTTGCGTTTGCGTCACGCACACCCCAGTCGTTCTTCGGCTCACGCGCCTCGGGGTCAGGCGAGAAGGAAGACCGATATGGGTTGGCATTGGCTTCGCCTTCAGGCGTGCGAGTCGCAGATGTGGTAGTATGGGCGTTGGACTCGGCGGCGGATTGAACATTAAACGGAAAACTATTCGAGTCATTTCGGTGGGGAGAGGATGGAGGAAAAACGGGGTCAGGTTCGCCTAGGTCGTGCTCGTTATCGGTAGCCCAAGGAAGATGGGCGCGAGGAGATTGGGGTGGCGGTGACCTAGAATGGTCTGGACTCTGTCGTCTGGGGGCGGGTCTTGGTTGGGCAGGAGGAGAAAGGACACGAGGTGGTGACGTCTCCCGGATACCAGAGTAGGAGAAAGGACCGGAATCAATAAAGTCTCGAACTGGTGTTTGTAATTGAGCCTGCTGTGTTGGGCGGTACTGCTCCGGGGCAACCTGAGGCTGCGAGACAACGGCAGGTTGAGGTGCAGCATAAGAATACGCAGGAGCCTGAGGATAATAGGTTGACTGCTGTGGTTGCGAGGGATACATTTGAGGCTGAGATTGAGCGTATTGTTGCTGTTGTTGTAAACGAGCGGAATATTCGGCAAGGTCCAAAGCCTCTACAGAAGTGTCTGTCGCCTGCTGCTGATGCCCAGCATACTGTGCATTTGGCGCATAAGTCCCATACGCAGTCGTCGTGGGAAGTGAATACTGTCGCACTCCCGCATACTGAGGTTGGGGAGGAGTAGGCTGCCAAGGCATAGATTGAGCTGCATATGGATCATAGTAAGACTGAGAAGTAGGAGCCTGGGCTTGCGTTTGACTCGCAAGGTAGTTCTCAACACCACGTTGATCCGTGCTGGGCTCCTGATAGTGAGTTGGAGGGTGAGGCGACCATGGTCTATGAGGGGTTGTCATCGTGAGAGAGGAAATTAAGTGAACCAGCACCAGTCGGCAGTATAAGTACGGTGAGAGCTGCGGAAGGCTCTGTCTGTGGAGTGCCGAGCGAGGTTAACGTCAGATTCAGGGGCTTCCTTTAGCTGTACATAATTGGTTATATCGGATTGCTTCTATTTGCTCAGATGTGGCAAATAGCACGTGATACACTGCCCATTACAGGACATCTCGGTACATTCCCGACCTCATCCAGCTCACACAGTGCGATGTGGGCTTCACTGTCTTTCACATTACTATCGACGCTAATCTACGCAAGCCGTGTACAATCACTTCCCAACCAAGTTCAATTCCATGCCGTCCAAGCCCATGAAAGCATCTTAGCACCCGACGCAGACAGCACCCAAACCACATTCTCCCCATCCAACTCCTCCAGCTTCAAACTTCGGACTCGGACACAGACAGTCCATCAGCCACGATTTCCCAATGATATTATGCGCATTCGTGAGCGCTCACTCCGCTTACAGCAGTCCGAGGCCATCGAGTGGGTCGAGAAGAAGGTTATCGTGCCAGACGTGACAGACCGGGAAACGATCCGGGAGCTAGCTAAGATGACGGGCAACGCATACGCCAAGCGTGGTAAACCTAACTGGTATAATATGACTAGTCGATGGAACACGGTGAGCTCTATCGTGGTAAATGGTGGCTAATGGACTAATTTGGAAACGTCGGGCAGAGCTATGACTTCGGCTGGGATCCTGATGAGGATGGATTCCGTGGACATGTGTTCGTGTCGGAAGACGAAGATATTGTGGTCATGGTGCGTTTTTTCGTCGTACAGGCTGTGGGAGCTGCGGGCTGATACGCAGCAGTCCATCAAAGGCACTAGGTTCGTGTTCTCGCACGTTCGTGAGCTGTGTTTTTAACCTCTCCTGATGAGTAGTCTCTGGACTCCTATTGGCGACAAGACCTCGAAGAAAGTATGTCTAGCTCGAGAGCATCACCTAAGTTCATTTCAGCTTACTTGTCAGTCTAGGACAAGCTCAACGACAATCTTGTGAGATGATACGACTTCCCAGCTCATGATGTGGCGCTAAATATACCCGAAAAATCTAGCTCTTTTCCTGCTGCTGCGCCCGGGTAGATTGGACGTGGTCCTGGCAAACCGTATGCGATTGTTTCAGCGGAGGCTGGCGTTGCGACAATACGTGCCTAAGCGCCTCGCTAGTGCTGGACAGTCTTTTCTATAACGTCGGAGTAGTGAGTAGCTCCCGGCCGCCCGCCGCTTATTTCTCATCACTATGAAATATATAGGGACTATATATGAACCTAACGGCAACTTATCCAACGTCGACTATTTGGCTTACCGGGCATAGCTTAGGTGGCGCGCTCGCTGCGCTTCTTAGCGCAACGTTTGGTGTTCCTACAGTTACATTTGAGAGGTGAGCATCAAGTGTCTTAACAACCAGCACCATTTCAACCGTACTAAACGATATTTCATCTGTGCCACCAGCCCAGGCGAGCGACTAGCCGCCACACGTCTACACCTCCCACACGCACGGGGCATTCCTTCCTCGGAGCAACCGATCACACACGTCTGGCATACGGGAGATCCGATTCCCGACGGACGCTGCGTCGGCCCGACGAGCCTGTGCGCCAAAGCTGGCTATGCCCTCGAGACACGGTGCCGAAATGGGAAGCAGGTAAGTTTGTTTAGGCGCGCGCGCTGTTTTTATATCACCGGTTTCCTAATTTCGATTATTTGTTTCCCGGTAGATCGTGTATGATACCGTTACGCGGAAGAAATGGAAACCTTCGGTTGCGCGACATCGGATCGGCGTAGTTATCAACGAGATATTGGACGAGGATTGGGAGGAGGGACAGCCGGTTCCCGAAGCTGTACCATACGATGATTGTGAGGTGAGTATCTCTGGCGCCTTGCTGCGCAGTTCTTCCTGCTGAACTGCCGTGTCTAGGAATGTACCAAGTGGTCGTTCGGAGACTACAAGTTTTAGACCGGAAGTTGGCTGCTGCTATAACGTTTTCTTGAATTATGTATCCAAGTCAAGCTTGCTTTCACAGAATTTACCGTAATATCTACACACATTGAATCGCTTCCTCGGCATCGCACTCCCACCGCCGCACGGATGAGTCAGCTTTGCTTGGTTTCACGTGACATAACACGGTCGCGTCCCAGGATCAAAACACTCAGGCGCGTCGGAAACGCAGAAACGCAAGCGTCAAACGGCTACCTAAAGGGTTTCACGGGGCGCTTTCTTCGCGCTGATACTGGCACGATGACAACTCGATTTATTCCGCCGAATTGACTTGTCATTTGCTTCGCACTTCTAAACGAGCGAGCATCTTCCGAGTGGGCGTTGAACTCAACAAGACCGAATTCCGAGTGAATTCAGCGGAGCTTTACGAATAAATTTGACGCGTTGAATGAGGGGCACGCGATACCGTCTTTGGAGGCAGCTGTGCCCCCCGCCCAAAGTTGGAAGTGACGAGCTGAGGGGGAGAATCGCCGTTGAGAAGAAGAACAATGGATGGGCGAGGGGCGATGGCTATACCAGCTGATGCTGTCGCCTGCAGCGCGACCGCGTGAACGGGGGCACCAACCTCGGACGCGTGCACGGTGTATGCGCCCGAGAGAAGATACGAAAGTGGAAAGCCATCAGGACAAGTCATATTTCTGCGATCCCACCACTGGAAGTGCGGTGTGCTGTGTTTGTGCAGGGACATAGGCAAGCGACGTCATTTACTGATTGTTCGTTGGGTGGCTGAGCGCGTTGGGTTGGTGTTATGAAAAACAAATGATCGGTCAAACAAGAGTGCGGTTTAGCAGTGCCTTGGCTGGCGATAGTAGTAGTTGTATGCGTGTGTCGATGCTGGAGACACAAGACCCTCGCGACGCATGCGATGTCGGGGTCGGGTCTAAGCACAGAAATTAGTACACGCATCGATTGCGATTGGACTGGATTGGATTGGAGCCGGGTCCAATTATCAGCGGTTTGCAATCGGGCTTATTACTGTTTATTGTTTTTTGTAGACTGCGCTAATATCTTTCTGTATTCGCATCCCTGATAGTCCACGGTCCGTCGCAGCGCACACTTAAAGTCATAATGTGCGCACCTGAGCGCCCGGCCTCTACCCAGTCCCACTCGCTAGTCGCCGTCGCCCACGCCCGCACCGCACATCACCGACGCTGACTAGCACTCTCTACTATGCCCCCTGCATCAGCTCAACGCCGTACCGGCTCTTCCCCTCTCCGCCACGCACCGGTTCCCAAGGACTCGCGTGCTGCTCGTGCAGCCAGACGCGATCGTGTGGTGCTTGCTGAGATTGAGCTCTGGAGGTACGTCGCTGGGGCTCTGCCACGTCGGTGAGCTAGTAGCTGATCGTCATTGCTAGGTCGGTTGCCGGTCAGACCTCGACGCCCTCCCGCCGAAGCAGTGCATCTTCTGCAGGGTCGTTCGCCGACGAGAATGGTAGCATCGCGGGTACTGAAGAGGACACCGAGGAGACTGACGGCAGAACTGAGTCCGTGCTCGACGACGAAACTATGTCTCAGGTTTGTTGATTCCATAGATAATAATTCCCAGTCCGCTTATCCCCATTCAAAATATAGTTCTCTGAGGTTCCGTCTCCGCTGAATCCTGCACGCCGTCCTCTTCGACCAGCGCAGCAGCCTACTATGCGAACACTAACGCTACGCCCGCTTCCCTCGCGTGCCGCCTCGTTTGCTGGCTTCGCTACGCCTACCCTCGCGCCCGAGATTCGTTCGCTCGAGTTCGATGTCTCGAGCATGACTCTCGCTGAGAACCTTGGTGTCAGTGCTATTCGACCACCCTCAACCCCGCGCCGCCGCACTCGCTTGAGACTCTAAGCTCGCCGCCGATCAACAACTGAATTGGGTCCAAAATCTCAATTCCGTCTCGCTTCCGCTCTATTCAACGCTTGGGTTTCCTCTTGTCTCGTCTGATGATTATTGCCCATTTATCCCCTTCATACACTGTTCCTATTAGCACTTTTACCACTTGCCACTCTGCTATCCCCTCGTCCATTTTTGCCACCCTGACCTGTCTATCTACCCTGTTCCTTGTGAGCTGTTGTTCTTCCCCTTTCCCCACTGCCTCGTATTGCTCCGGTCCCTGTCCGTGTACCCCACCCGATTACCCTATACTCGTATCTGTAACGCTAGTTAGCTGCAGTCAATTGTCCGCCCCTTCGTTCTCGTCCTGCCTTGCCTTATGTCGCGCCAACTCGGCTCTGGGCTTGGGCTGGTCGGTCGGTGGGGTGTGTAACCCGTGCATCCATGTGTGTCGGTATCCCGTTGCAAGCTCCCCCTTCCTTTTTCCTCAGCAGCTCAGGTTCGCGTTCAGACCCGACAGCGAACATCAGATTTCATCCCAGCCAGCAACGAGAACTTATTTAAAGTTTCGCACGCTGGCAGATCTAAAACTTCTAAACCCCCGAACTCCTAGAATCGACGACTATCATAAAGCTTACAGGTGGGCGAAGGAAGGGATGAACAGGAACATATGGAGAAGAACGGCCGACGCGCGGGTGGGAGTGCGGGGGATCATCGGTTGGGCACGCGATCCTGGTTACGCGTGCGAGTGAACGAGATCATCCGGAGTGTCTGTGTGGTGCGGATCAGAGACCGGAGGGTTCGGAGTCGGCAGAAAAGGTGAGGTTTAGGGCGTCTGGGTTAGCGCTCGGAGGTTACCAGCTGTGTAGGAGGCGGAAGAGAGTTAATGGGGTGATTATAAGCGACGGTGTGTGCTGAATACGCTCTGGTGGTTGTTGGCAGGAGTGATCCGGTATGTGTACTGTATTGCGTCAGTGAAAGATGAAAGATGACGAGTTGTTCGCGATTGCGAAGCACACTGGTTTCAGTTGTTTCAGCGAGGAAAAGAATCGAGACATCTGATCTTAAGATTGAACCCCAAACAGCTCACTTATATAGTACCAGTCACCGAGCAATAGTCGGTGTAAGTACCACGGTCGGAATTTGTTTGCGTGTGCTTGGAACGCTGCCGGTTTCAGTCTTCAGTTTCCGAGTCCAAAAGTCGGACTTAAAAAATATCTGGGTAATATATTACAGGTTTCGATTAGAGTACCGAAGTCAAGTAGGCTCTTTCAATGTATCTCAACTGGAAAATGACATGGGGTAGCTTGGTGTGTTTGTGGTGCGTCCGACTGACGACTGAGGTTTGATGCCGGGTATATGCGCATTGATGCGGATACTTTTCCGCTCTGATACCTAGGGCCAGATTTGATGGTATATAGAGCTTTATTGGCATTTATTGTCATATAACGCCGTGCATGTGAATGTCGATGCCAAACAAATCCCGCCACCAACGCCCACGTGACCAAACAGTCATCACAATCGCCACCAACATTCCCCTCCACCTTTCAATTGTATTCGTATTCTTTACTTAAGCTAGCTCGCCCACCATGTCAGATATAGAGCATAAAACAATAAAATTCCTCATCTCCAACAATAAAGACACCCCTCCCGCCCATAACAAGCGTCTAATAAATTACATTCAAAAAAGAAACAGCACGTGGACGGACCACGGGAACATATAAACAATTTTTTGAGAGATTCAACAGGTCGGACCGGGCTGGCATGAAATGACAGGAAGGTGTAGACGAGAGGATTGGGCGGGCTAGAGAAGAAATGATAGGGCGGGGCCGGAGGAGAGAAGAGAGGTCAAGACAGGCCAAGCAAGGGCTGGCTGGGTCAAGACGGGGGAAAAGGCCAGGGTCGGG
>JANWGL010003746.1:3311-18915 GCA_025200755.1 Ceratobasidium sp. C01 | reverse complement strand
AACGGAGGGCATTCTCGGCTCGCTTGGATTACTTCTGGCCGAGGCACACCCTTTGGAATCGCACTTGGTCGTCGTTGTATGGGCAACAGCGATCCTGATGCGTTGTATCAGGCACCCCTGAATCGAGCAGCACTGGATTTGGGTATATATGGCGAGGCGCTTGTTAGGGCGTCGCCTTCTGGTCCTCTATTTGCCTTTCATGAGGGAGAAGCGAAGCTGTTTGGTGGTATAATGAGATCGCCAGAGTTGTTTGTTCTTGAATATTAGGTATTGCTATGATTTGGACTAGCGCTTTACGCATATACCCAGTGATCTGAAAATCCTGTTATCGTGTTGTACGGAACCGCCTTACATATTGTGGACAGATTAATTATTGTGAATGGACCTAGTATTCTTAGGCGTTTTAGAGGTACCAGGCCACATTCAGTATTACAACTCATTGAGGGTGCACACTCCCTATAAATGTTCTTGTACGCGGTTAGCCAGAAGTATTTCGAGCGTGGTTCACTGGTCATATTTTCGACATGTAACTAGCCCGACTCTACTTTTTGTCCCCAATGCGGTATCTAGACTGACCTACCTCTAGGTCTCCCGTCCCCGGTTACGCCCACAAGAGCGCACAGAACGCCGAGGTTGAAGAGATACATCTTTTATCAGTTCCTAGGATGAAATGGGCTCAAGCTAGGCGCGTGGTGGTGCTCAAGAAGGCCAAACTGGAGTCTCACCTTGAACAAACCAGACTTTCGGCCACGTGATCCTACGCTAATCACAATCAAACCACGACAACATGGTTGCCCCGATTCATCTTCTACCTTCCGAGCTCCTCTCGCATATATTTAACATTATCACTCAGTCATGGTTGTACATTCGCTCAGCTGACGAAGCAAGTGATGATCAGACCAACTATCCGACCATGCTCTCGACCGTCTGCGTTCGCTGGCGTGAGGTTGCCATCAACACACCCTCCCTCTGGTCGCATATCAACATCGCTCCGGAATTACACACTCCTAAGGGGCTCTGGATGGCAAATCTCTATCACCAGCGTGCGTCTAACCTGCCACTAAGTCTATACATCGGACATCCGAACCTCGACCCCTTCAATGAACAGCTGGCTTGTCTGTTCCGTTCGTTCGCAATGCGTTTGGAGTTTCTTGCCTTTAATTGTCAACGCACTAGCGCTTCGGAAGAGATGCTCTCGATTCTACTCGGAGGAGGTGCTGGCTGCATTCGAAATTTAGCGTTATACGCGCCCCTAGCTGATGTGTGCATCATTGCGAATACTTCACTTCCACAAGACATCTTGGACCAATTGCTACAGTCGTTACATTCCCTCTCTCTTGAAGGGGTCGCCTTCGACTGGGACACTGTTGGATGCCGAAACTTAGTAGAGCTACAACTCAAGGGATCAACTAAGATCGGGCGCTTGACTGGAACACAACTTGCACGATTCCTCAACACGAGCCCTAACATTCGTAGACTCAAACTCTCCAGTTTTAACTTTCGTCTTTCCAAGGACGACCCTCCCCTAATCCTACCTGCATTGCAAAACCTTGAGCTAGACAGCGATCCTTATTCCATCCACTGCTTCCTTATGTTATTGGCACCAGTGCCGCAAGATCTTACATTGAAACTAAGTTCTTATGAGGAAAATTATCATAGAACTCGTCCTGCCGATACTGTTAATCGGTTCCTGCAGCACAATCGGGTCGTATCATTATGCATCGTGGGGCGGTCTTGGCTACCGTTCTCGACCGTGTCCTCGCACCTACCTCATCTAGAGAGACTCGGGATCCATTATCCTGGCCAATACGACTTTGACGCGGCTGATGTATCTAAGCAGGCGGGGCTCCTTCCTAAGCTTCACACTATCGAGCTCGTAGGAAGCAACACCCGGCAGGTTGAATCTGGAATACGGAGCGTCCTATGTCTCCCTTCTCTGAGAAATATCTTGCTCGCGAGATTTGGTTTCGCACGTGGGGGACGCATCGATACAATGAGCGAACGGCGGGCTAGGGGGTGGATGCGGGATTTGGGAATTACTGCAAGTGTGAGCGTCTCGTCCCAGTTAGAGCTCCTTTCGTTCCCTTCACCGTTTTTGTGACAAACTTGTATTATCCTACTCGGTCTAATTATTCGTTGTGTACTGTGGGCTACAGCTTGATTCGATGAATGCACATTTTGCACATCCGGTTCAATCGAGTTACGATAGTTTTGAGTGTCCTTCTAATGGAATCTCTTTGCCGCACTGATTCGTCTCAGGTATCGTACCCTTTCATCCCTTGGCTCCTCTTTGCAGCCAGGCTCCCCAAATGCACAATCCTCGTTAGGTCCAATCTTTGGTATACGAGCTGAGGGCTAGATTTTGTGATTATAGTACTTGTACTTATTACTCAAAAGCATCACAATCATATACTGTAGCGCGAGCACAATCATCGCTCAACCGCCACACCAATCCCATCCTAGTCACGTGCTTATACTCTCGCGTTTTTGCACCCTTCTCCAAGCTCCAACTTAGTCTACTCGCAATGTCAGCTCTGATAGATAACCTACCTTCAGAAATCTTATCGCAGATATTCGACACCCTAGTTCAGTCTTGGCTATATGCTCGCACCATCGGCGATGGAAGTTATGGCCCAATAAACTATCCACTCTTGCTCTCGTGCATCTGTAGTCGCTGGCGCCAAGTTGCCATTACCACCCCTTCACTTTGGTCATATCTAGACTTTGACATTGAAAAGTACCCCTCGCTTAACTTTCGGTATCTTAACTTGTGTTACGAACGTTCGGCCAGGGCACCACTAAGTGTCCGTTTCGGAAGAAATGATCACGAGTGCAACCTGGATACAATTGACGACAGACTAGCCTCTCTTCTTAGTTCATACGCAAGACGATTAGAATCTCTCGCTATCTCATACTTGCTTCCTGGATTCGTCAAAGAAACGTTAGCAATCCTATTTGCTCAAGGGGCTACGAGTCGAGTCCGGAAGTTAGCGTTATGCGCGACCTCGGGCGACAAGCGTATCCTAGCAGATGCTTCCCTACCCCAAAGCACCTTACACGAGCTACTCGAACCCCTGCGTAGCCTTTACTTAGAAGGTGTCACCTTTGATTGGAACCTTATATCTTGTCGAAACTTGGTTGAGTTACAGCTCGTAGAGCTAGCTCCCAATGCGGTTCCCTCCTCCTCACAACTCGTAGACTTTTTGAACTTAAATCCGGCTATTCGTAGGCTCAAGGTCTTTCGATCTGGACTAGTCACTTACGGCCACGATCAACCGCAGATTCTATTACCGGAGCTACGACGCCTTGAGCTCAATATTAGCCCTCAGTTTATGTCTTGGTTCGTTGCACGGCTTGTTCCCGGCTCTCATGGGCTTAGTTTGCAATTGAGAACGTACCAGACGCCCGCCAACAAAACCCTACTTGTCGATGCACTTCAGAGCTTCGTTCGACGAGCCCAAATTGTCTCGCTTCGTATATGGGGAGGCATTCGGGTGCCTTTCTCGAGTATTATCGCCTACATGCCGCACGTTGAGATATTCGGGATTTCCGACCTAGATCAAATTTATCACGATCTTGACGAAATAAGCACATTGGGGGAACTTCTTCCCAAATTGCATACGGTTGAACTCTTCAGGTCTATCACCTCCAACCTAGAGCTCAGCCTGATAAGCATACTTTCTCTTCCTTCGGTTAGACGTATCATGTTCTCGGATATTTCCTTTGGCGAGCTGGACGTGTGTCCTATGAGCGAGGATGAATTCAGGAAATGGATATCCGGCATAGGGGTTACTGCAAGTATCAGCGAGGCGCCCCAGTTGAGGCATTATTACCATCCTTGTCCGTTTCTTTAAATAACTAAATGTTTTTGTAAAGAATGAATTGTGTGTTATGATAAACGAGGAAGAGTTCATGCGCATTTAATCGTAGAGATCAGAATGTGTGCCACACAATCCAGACCAAGATGCATCCTCGAGATAATTAGGACCTCCGTGAAAGAATACGAGAGAGCCAGCCACTCTATCATCCCGCCACTAAACTCCCAGCCACCATCCCTTCAACCTCAACTAAACTCCGCCAAAAACAAATATACTCACTAGATAGTCTCGTGTTCCGGAGATCAGCAGTATATACTGTCGCCAACGTCGCAATGGATTCTCGCTTGATTAGCTCGCAAGAAAGGCGTGCTGTTGCCGATGGGTGATTGGAGAGAATAGTCACAAACCGGGGGACATTTTCGATCGATCATGGCGCCGATATGGTAATAGCAGGTTCATTTCGGACGGGTGTGACACAGTGCGCCGTGGAATAATACGGTCGCGTGTGTATGGGCGAGAAGATTGGACAAGAATTAAAGGTCGACGCACTACCACACAAAAGCAAGTAAGTCGCGAATTAGATACCCGGCGAAGTAGAGTGAGATCGGGATAGATTTCAAAAGCAAGTCGTCCACAGAGAAATAGCGCGTCGTTCAATTTATATACAAACGCCCAGAGAGGTTAACAGCGCTTGAATAAAATAGATTCGTCAGTAATCAGTTTATCGAGCGAGTATGATATTGGGCAAGCTCCCAAACTCCTCGTCGCGTAACTCAACATGCTCCGGCCACAAGATCTCGCGTATTTAATGCAAGCTCTCCACCCACACGGCAGACCTCTCCGCAAGAACACCACATGTATCCCAAATCACTCACCCGCGTCCTGAACAGTCTCTCACCCCCGAGCAGCACCCGCAAGAGCGCACAGAATGCCAGAGTTAAAGAAACGCATCAATTAGCTGCCTCGAAGACGAAGTAAACTCAAAGTAGGAGCAAGGCTAACCAGGAGGAAGAGTTTATGTCGCAAGTGGTGCTCAAGATGTGCGCCGAGCAGACCCAAAACGGGGTTGAGGCTAAGATAAGATAAGCCGTACTTGATCCACTTGCTCTTACGTCAACTCGGCGCTCACAACCAAACCACGACAACATGGACACTCCAATCCACCGTCTACCTTCTGAGCTTCTCTCACAGATATTTATCATTATCACTCGATCGTGGTTATATTATCGCTCTATTGGTGACAAAATTGACAACCAGATCAACTATCCGACTAGGCTCAGCGTCTGCGCTCGATGGCGCCAGGTCGCAATCAGCACTCCCTCCCTCTGGTCCCATGTATACTTCACCCCAGAATTACAAACTCCTAAGGGGCTCTGGCTAGCGGATCTCTATATTCAACGCTCATCCAATTTACCACTGAATCTATATATTGGGAGACACAGGAGTCACCATAGCCTAGACACCTTCAATGAAGACTTTGCTTCTCTACTTCGTTCGTCCGCAATGCGTTTACAATCCCTTGCTATTGCCTGCAAGCACGCCGGTCCTATGGAAGAGATAGTCTCTACTCTACTCAGGGGAAGTCCTGGTCGCATTCGAAATTTAGCGTTATGTGCGCCTTTCGTCAATTTATCGGTACGCATCATTGCAGGGACTTCACTCCCACAAGAAGCTCTTGACCGGCTGCTGCAGCCGTTAAACTTCCTATCCCTTGAAAGTGTTACCTTTGACTGGGACACTATAGGGTGCCGAAACTTAGTAGAAATACAACTCAAAGGACCAACCCACATCGGGCACCCAACTGGATTGCAGCTCGTACAATTCCTCAACGCGAACCCCAACATTCGCAGACTCAAGCTCTACCATTTTGGATTTCGCCCTCACGAAGACAATCCTCCCCTCAACCTACCTGCACTGCAAAATCTAGAGCTAGACGAGGACCCATATTCCATCTACTGCTTCCTTATGTCATTGACACCAGTGCCGCAAGATCTTACGTTGAAGCTAAGTTCTTATCAATACACTTCCGATAGGGTTCACCCTGCCGAAGCCATCTGTCGATTCCTTCAGAACAATCGGGTCGTGTCCTTACGTATCGCGGGGCAGTCTTGGCTACCGTTCTCGACCGTGTACTCATACCTACCCCATCTGGAGAAACTCGAGATACATTATCCTAGCGAACACGACTTCAGCGCGGCTGACCCATCTAATTTAACAGATCTCCTCCCCAAACTCCACACCATCGAGCTCGAAGGAAGCGACATCGACCAAGTTCAGTCTAGACTACAGAGTATCCTATCCCTCCCTTCTCTGAGTAACATCCTCCTCGGGAAATTCGACTTCAAACGTGGGTCACAGATCTCCAAAACGAACGAACGTCGGATCAAGGAATGGATGCGTGAGTTAGGGATTACTGCAGATGTGAGCTTCTCGCCCCACTTAGGGCTTCTATCTTTTCCTTCACCTTTTTTGTAACAAACTTGTATTGGCCTACTGGGCTTAATTATCCGTTGTGTACTGTGGGCTACAGCTTCAGTCGACGAATATATAGTTTGCACATCCGGTTCAATCGAGTTACGATAAGCTTGAGCGCCCCTCTAACAGAATTTGTCTGTCACGTTAGTTCGCCTCAGGTGTCGTACCCTTTCATCCTTCGGTTCCTCGTTATAGTCAAGCTCCCAAATTGAAAAGATCATTAGGCCCAATATTATTCGGCATACGAACTGAGGGCTTACCTGATACCCAAGTCTTCCAGATCGGGACGGTCCACGCACACTTTTCAGCGACCTCAGTTTATTGAATTTAGACGCGACACGGGATACTTGTACACAGAGTAACAACCTTCCAGCATGTAAACAACGTTTCTGCAGTTTTCAGCCTATGACCAACTTGTCGTTCAGTCTGATAGCTTTGTAGCCGTGTAAAAACCCGCATCCTCGCCTGCAACACACTTGGCCACCGTTGTATGCATTCGAGATCCCCAGGCGTTGTATCAGGCACCTTTGAATCGGGCAACACTGGATTTGGGGGCCTATGGCGAGGTGCTTGTGAGGATGTCGCCTTCTGGCCCTGTTTGCCTTTTGTGAGGGGGAAGCGAAGCTCTTTGATGGCATAATTTCGGTCAGTACACAGCTAAGCGTTCGTTTTGGGCGATACGGGCACGAATGCAACCCTGACACCGTCGACGGCAGACTACCAAAATTTACACTCTTTTTATTGGGAAATTAGCCCTGGATCTCTTGGATTCGATTTGCAGCTAGCAACCTACCCAAGTTGAGGATGGAACGGACAATGAAAGTAAAATTGACGATAATTTAATCTTGAGATAGAACGTTAGTAGGGGCGAAAATCGGCAGGAGTTGTCGAGATTTGAGTGATGATTGAGAGAGACGCTAAATAAGATAAGAGTTGGGGGTGACAAGGGCATGCTATTCGCTCGCGCCCACCCATCCTTGGCACCAATACCACCACCATCACCACCATAACCACCTCAGCTCCTTCCCCTTTCCATCGATCAAATATAGTTGATTGTTAATCCGCTCTTTCCGTTGGCCAATTATGTCCTGTTATCTTATTAGGCACCACGAGGTTTTTCTGCCGAAGAAAAACACGTCAAGTTAGTCAAGATTTTCCACGAGACGCGCGACTTTTATCAGGTTCGTTTTCAGAGTTTACCTAAGTCACTTATATGAGCCAAAACGTGCTCAATCATGCACGTAGTGCAGGAACTGCGCTAGGGTACACCCTGGTTATATGCGTAGAAAATCGACAAGGAGCCACCGTAGATCTTATGTACACGGTATGTTAGTATGTTTATGATTGTTTTCAGGTCTAAATATTGCCTTGTTGCCTCCCGCGAAGCAAAATATTGTCGTAGCGAATTTGGGATTGATCACGTGTCCTCGGATTTTATATCAGCGTTGGATGGTAACTTCACTGGTGTCTTTATAGCCAACCACCATCAGCCCCCTCCTCGTCCCGGCAACCCGCTCGACACTCTAGCTTTTGTAATCCGAAGACCCCGGCCGTAGATTTTCCCTTCTTTAGCAGTTACCTCGCCCTCGCTGGGCCCGTTCCGTGGCGTTCGAGCGGCCAAGACAACCCCAGCGCCTGGGTATGGCTGGGAATGATGTGGCACCTCTAGTCAAATGGAATGCAACCAGCAACGTCCTCTCGATCGCAGTGTCGTATGATGGCACCCGCGTTGTCTCCGGCTCGTACGACTCACTCGTCCATGTGTGGGATGTACGGAGTGGAGCTCGTGTTCTGGAACTTCCGAAAGGTCATACTAGGTTTGTTCTTTCTGTAGCTTGGTCACACGACGACACCCGAATTATCTCTGGCTCGGCCGACCGGACGATCCGGATGTGGGACGCACGCACTGGCGCTCCAATAGGCAGGCCTCTCAATGGCCATTGCAGTAAAGTCTACTCGGTGGCGTTCTCGCCCGATAGCACCCGGATTGTCTCTGGTTCGGGAGACAAAACCATCCGGATATGGTACGCACGCACTGGTGCTCCGATAGGCGGACCGATTGAGGGGCATCGAGGAGGAGTCTGCTCGGTGGCGTTCTCGCCCAATAGCGCCTACATCGTCTCTGGCTCACAAGATAAAACCATCCAGATGTGGGACGCGCGCACTGGTGCTCCCATTGGCGAACCAATCAACGGCCATACCGGCATGGTTGGCTCAGTCTCTTTCTCGCCGGACAGTACACGTATCGTCTCTGGCTCGTCTGACAATACTATCCGCATGTGGGACGCACGCACTCGTACTCCCATCGGGGAGCCGATTAAAGGGCATACCAGTTCAGTCAGGTCGGTGATGTTCTCATCCGACAGTACCCGTATCGTCTCTGGTTCGGTGGACAAAACCGTCCGGGTGTGGGACGCACGCACTCGTACACCTATTGGCGAGCTGATCGAGAGACATTCTGGTACAATCTGGTCGGTGGCGTTCTTACCCGATAGCGCCCGTATTGTCTCGGGTTCGGAGAATGGGGCGATATGCGTGTGGAATACCCCTGAGAGCATCCCCTCGCCTGACATAAAGAGTATTAACATGGTAAGTATCCCGCTTACATCCATTATCTCTTTGGATTTACTTCTAAAAACTTTGCAGAATACTCTTTCGCTAGGTGTTGCGGCCAGTGAAAAGGCGACAATTCAACGGAGCATTCCCCCACCAGATATGGTTACCGATGCGAAGAAGATAAACCAGCGACGTGTTCCCACACTAGATGTGGCAGCCGACTCAGAGGTTGCAACACACCAGAGTACTTCCCCCCGAGATGTAATGACTGACAGGGAGGTAAGCTTCTCCATTTTATATAGTATCTATTCACGTATACTCATAAGCATAACGAAGCACGCGCCTTTGTTTGATATGATCACGAGCGAGATGGTAGGCACCTAGCTACGTATGTACCTATTGGGGCCCACCTGAAACCGGAACGTTAGTCCCCTCAGGATATGTTCGAATGTCTGGTGAAGCACGGATGCACCGACCTTACTTCGTTCACAAATGTCCATCAAGCGTCTGCGATTGTGGCTTCGGGAGGATTCGGCGACGTTCGGCGCACGACTATGATGGACGGCACTATTGTTTCACTCAAGACTCTTCGGTTGTACATCTTAGGTAAAGATGGCGGCAAGGCTACCAAAGTAAGTCCTCGTCTATATATGTCGGGTTCTACTCTAACTGACAAGGCTTCGCTTTCCAGCGTGCTGTTCGCGAGATGTACATATGGTCCCAACTCAATCATCCCAACGTTCAACCGCTGCTAGGCTTCGTTGCTCTCGAGGATGGGATTGGGATGGTGTCTCCGTGGATGATGCAAGGGGACCTGGGACAATATATCCGCACAAACTCCGGTGCGGAGCGCTACCCAATGGTATGTCAGGGTCACTTGCTTGCTTTCCTTATCTTATGGCGGTTTGAAGTGTGCCCAGGTTACTTCGGGTGTATGCTACCTTCATGATGTTGGAATGGTAAGTGCCATCCCATCCGAACATATGTTAACTGGGGGTTGACCTCGAATCTCTAGGTCCACGGTGATCTCAAGGCTGTAGGTCTTGGAGTGTTTCTTCGGCTTGCTTCAAACGTCGAATATTCCTAACACACATACCTAGAACAATGTACTGGTATCGGACGACGGCACACTCAAGATCAACGATTTCGACTATTCCATATTGCCTGAGACCTCGCTCCAATTCTCCACGACCACAAAAAACCGGGGAGGAACCTTGCGGTGGGCGGTGAGTAACTTGTGTGAGGTCAAGTGCCTAGTTATGAACAGTTCGCAGGCACCCGAGCTTGTGGTGCTCAAGAGCGGTGATGCAAACCAGGATCTTAGCACTAGGTGCAAAGAGACCGATATTTATGCACTCGGAATGGTAAGTCCAATAGATGCATTTATAAACACGCGAATACTGATTAGCCTTACGTTAGACAATGCTCGTAAGTGGTCATGTTGAGAGCCGGCGATCCAACCGTCTAATATCGCGCAGGAAATTCTGACTGGGGAAGTGCCTTATGCTGAGTATCGAAGAGACGAGATGATATATGGCGTTCTCTTCGCTGGGATCCTCCCGAATCGTCCAACGCAGCTACCTGTGTCTGATGAGAGAGCCAGCAATATGTGGAGCCTTATTTTGAAGTGCGTGGACCACCAGTCATCGGCTCGACCGGATGCGCCGTCAGTATTAGCAACCGTGAGTTGTTCTGCTCTTTGGGACATCAATATATAATAACTTAACTGTTAATCAGTTGAATAACCTTGAGCCGATTGTCCCCGACGATCTCCCTGACCCTCCAAATTTGCCTGCTTCAGCATCCATTCCTTTACCAGAACCGGATTATGTGAACGAGTCCCCTTCGCATTATGCGCCGCGTACACCCCAATATACAACATTCCCCGCCAACCGTTCTCGACCACTCACCCCACTTGCCTCAGTAATCCCTCAGAACTCTCGACGGGCGCCTCAAACCTCAGCGAATATACAACCGTCCGGGCCCCCGGACTTCACCAATTTCAACGACGAGCTCCACAGCTTCATGCACAAAGGTGGTTTTGTTCTCCCCGCTCGTTCCAACCCCTCTCGTGCCCCAGGTCACGGGTCAGCGGGCGGTTCCAGCGGGCCCTCGGTGCAGCGAGAGCGGCAGCAGCAACATCTAGAGCCGACTCCCGCCCCGAGGACTTCTTCTCGAGCTGGAGGGGGTAGCAGTAGGCCGCCTGGTGCTAGCCGTGTGGACTATCCACCTGCGGTACCTCACTCGGCACCCATAGCTACACCGGCCACCTTGCCCACATCCCCACCGCTCTTCGCGAGCACGCCCCCGACTCAACAGCCTAAACAGTTCCCGCTCACACGTCCAAAATCGCGATTCACAGACCGGAGCCAAGACAAGACAAGGGCAATGGTCGAGGCTTTCCAGGCAATGCGGGACGAGCAAGATCGGGAAAAGCATCGCAGGCGGGACGCTGAGCGCGACGCTCACGGAGGATTCGAGCGTTATGATGCGGGCATCGGCCAGATTCGACCATCCTCGCGAGGGTCAGTCCGGAGTACAAAATCCAGGGCAGTGACTGTTGTTTCAACATCAGACGAGGATGATTGGACGACTGGGCGCTCGCTTCGCTCAGCACTTATGGCTGCACCGCCCGAGCCACACAGGTGGAACGCTGAGCACGGCGCTCACGGGGGATTCGAGCGTGATAATGCGGGCACCGACCAGACTCGGCCGTCCTCGCGAGGGTCGGTCCGGAGTAGAAAATCTAGGGCCGTTACTGTTGTTTCAACCTCGGACGACGATGAGTGGACGACTGGGCGCTCGTTGAGGGGTAGATTCTAAAAAATTTGAGACAGGCTTCAATGTTGTCTCTCGTGACTTTTCAGAAGTTTTGTTTATGTACCTACGATCAAAAAGTGAGCATTACTCTAGATTCTGGGTGTATACAAAATACGCGCCAAATATACTGTGCTAGCAAGTGAAGAATGTCGCTTACATAAAAGCGACGGGCGTTGCGCTTTACTGACCTTGCGAGTACTCGAGAGTGCTCCGAGCCTCGCAAGTGCTCTGAGACAATGTCTGTTTAGTCGAATGCTTGCGAGTGAATTCTCATTTGCCACAGCGGCAACGATCATGCAGCGAGATCAAAGGAAGCGCGCCGGTATTGCATATATCCACACTATTAGCATTCACCTGCCCCGAGAATATTGAATCAGTAGTGGAGAGCTATTAGTGTTGTCCCGCGGCGCAGCTGTGGTACGCACGGCAGACGCAAGGAGCAAGCTGGACATGCGGCGACGCAGTACGCCTCACTCCCGCGCAGTGTCTCAAGCTCCCCCGCCCAAACCCAATATCACCACGTACTGTGAACGCTCGGGTTGCCTTGTGGGTTCTCACTTGATTATTGGGCGTCGTTGTTGGTCATGAATGACGGCACCAGTTCAAAGAGCTTAAGAGACTCAGACCAAAGATGAAAAGGACAGGTGAGCGCTATTTTTTGTATTCGGGAGGCGCTCCAATGTGCCTAGGGTACCGAGTAAACAGCTCGCCAATCTGGCTCCGCGCATACATCCTCTTCCTACTCAATATCACTACTTCTTCCAGCTGTTACTGCTGTCACCAATTTTTTTGGTGTCCCAAAGCGTCAAGCGAGTACTGCAAAGTCTCGTCCAAATGGATAAAATTGGAAGCTCGAACTGTGCATGTTGGTTTCAGTGGCCCATGCACTCGATGCGCTGAACACACCATTTGGGAAACCTTAGCACCCCCTTCCCTCACCTCGTCTGTTTGAGCGGATGCGACGTCAAGGAGCTCATGGTTCACTTAGATATGCCCGAAGACTACGAAGACGTCGAGTAGGGACCGTTCAAGGCATCGGTTAGATGGAAGACTTCGTGACATATATACCTTAATCATAGGTGCGTTACTCAATATATAGCCCTCCGTAATGTTACCCCAACCAGTTTGACGCATGCCGATCGTTCTTCTAACGGGGCGCACCACTCATCAAATTTCTGAGCGCTGTGATATGGAGAAAGTGCCGCGTGCGCACTGAGGCAGTACCCGAGAGTTTCAGACAAATCTTAAACTTTGTACGTCTGCCTGCTTGCAGAGTGTGCATCGCTCTAGCCCATGCGTAGCGCACGGGGGCTAACAATACTCCAACACAGATTACGCTAGAATTATGTTTCAGCTTGTTTGAATATCCCGCCGACGGTTGAAATAAGGCAAGGCCCTCAAAAACCTCGATAGTCGTATTACGCAAGATGCAGATTTCCATAAAAACAAGCTCGTAATGTACATTTCGTCCAAGCCTATCGCTCAATTTCAGTCTGAATGACAAGAAAAATAGCATTTGTTCACGATTTCGGCCGAAGCGCCATAGTTGGCCGACGGTGGATGAATGACGCTAGCTTTGATAAGCTTACGATCTTGGTGAGATACAGGTGTTCCCTCTTACCCCTCCTTTGACATGAGCACCCTTCCTCGCGAAACCTTGCTCGACTACCCAGACCTTTATGTTGTGGATTCCCAGCCTGGGTATTTCACGTCTAGTCTAAAGTCGCTGGTGGTAAGCAACTCGTCCCTGCGTGACACTCGTAGTACTAACGTGACATCTTGACGTTTAGGCCTTTGAGCCCGGCCAATTAATGACGCGACTTACAGGATTTACTAAGTGCCCTGAAACGACTTGGTCCAGCATTCAATATGGGGTTGGAGCAGGAGACCATATCGAGTTGAACTCTGTGTTTGTGTTCAGTAGGCGTCCGTTCATCCACCTAGTTTATCACATATTTCTGATCAGATCCCAGCAAATCATTCGTGTGCTCCGAACGTGATCCTGGACCTCAGTTCTCCAAACCAGTCAGAGTGGCACGTACGTGCGCTCAAAAAGATCAATCCTGGGGATGAGCTTACATATTTCTACCCGTCAACCGAGTGGGCCTCGCCTCGGCCATTCAATTGTAGATGCCAAGCCCAGGTAAGCCACATTTCCGACAGTTCCAACAGGTAAGAGGCTGATCTAAGTGTGGTGGTTAGAACTGTGTGGGGCATATGAGGGGCTCGAAATACTTGAGCCGCCAGCAGGTAGAGGAGAGGGGATATATTAGTCCATGGATTTCACAGTTAATGCGTGAGCGTGATGCAAACGATCTGAAGTAAGACTTGGGGATTGCCACCCAGGTGTCCGTCTTGCAATGAATCTATCAAATATTCGAGAACAAGTAAATTGGAAACAGGTTAAACCAGGAAGGCCACACGCTGATAGAATTGTCTATTTCCCTTGACTGTCTATTCTGTGGTAATATATATACTAATGTGACTCATTTCGTTATTGGTGAACCAGTCGACCGCGACGATGCCTAATGGCAGTCCAATCGACTTACGCCAATGACAAAACAATCGTGTATGCGTCAAATTGCTGAAACCAAGATGAGGGGCTACTATACATACCTATGCCAGTTGTCCTTAGAGCTGCGGGTTAAGCTACGTCTCATATTAGACCTTCGTAACAAACACTATGGCGCGCCCTTGTATGCCTGCAGGTTGACAAAAAGACTCCGGTACGGGGAATCGAACCCCGAGCCATCGCGAACGACTAGTCACGTGACGTGCCCAGCTGAAAGGCGATAATGTTAGCCGTTACACCATACCGGATCAAATAGGAGCCCAGGGGGAGAATGCCGAAAGACGGGAAAGCAGGCTGTCATTGTCGAGAACACGCATACTGTATTGTAAAATTCGTAACAAGCTGGGCGAACGATCCGAGTGCATGTATTCACGGATCCAATCAGATATAATTCTTAGTTCGGCCTTAAAAGGTCAAGCGATCCTCAGCTTCGATATCTCATTTGGATCATGTCCCGATTTGTTTCTTTGGCGGTTGTAAATTCTAGTCTTCCCCGGGCAAGTTCAGCTGGCGAAGCTGATCGCGTTCTGGAGGACTTTGGCACCTCGGTCCACTTTTTCATCAAGCTTGATATCATTTTCACAATAACGTATGCAATCCAATCCAGTATCAACTTCAGCAATACACATCCTTGACACAACCAATCTAATCTAAGGCACGCAAAAGAAAACAAGCGAGAAAACACATCTACGATAGACCCAGTTTCAGTATAAAACATTTAAGCTTAATTCTAGACCCGGTTGAGGGATATTGTTTAAAGAGCGTCGGGCGAGACATCGCCGAGGGTATTGAGGTCTGCAGCGCTGTAAGCCGAAAACGGCGCGCCGCCCACTTCAGAGGGCGTGTCGATATGTTCCTAGAACCGTCAATGTATTAGCATACACTCGCATTTGACAGAGAGAACGGCGTACATCAAAGTAGTGACGAGCCATGCTACGTGGTGCTGTAAAGAATCAACTGTCAGCGCCGAACGAAACTCCTCTTGAGCATTGTTCACTTACTCTTCGGCGTACGCGGCAACCTACACGACAGCCCACTCTGCATAATATGGAACGCAACCAATCCAGTCCTACACCACCCCAAACCGTTAGCGCGACACCTCGAATGAACCGATAAGCACTTACCACCCGGTTTGATGCGACGCTCCCAATCCCCTTCCATCATCGCCATGGAAGAACTCGTGGAAGAGGACATAATCTCTAAAGTGCGGGTCCCGATCGAGCTTCTCGTCCCCACCGTTCGTCGCACGACGACCATCCATATCACGTCCAAAGATGTGAATGAGACGATGCTGGATCTCCTCGGCAACCTTAGCAAGGTCCATGTAGTCGCCGCTCCCGGTAGGGCACTCGACTTGGAGGTC
>JANWGL010003745.1:0-12469 GCA_025200755.1 Ceratobasidium sp. C01 | reverse complement strand
CCTCCTCCGAAGTCTCTGGTGGGTATCTGTTACGTCACCTCCTTTCCCCGCTCGTCACTCATCATCCTTATTTTTACCTTATTTTACAGATTTTTATCAGGAGCGGTTTGGGCGGGTGTTCCCGCTGGACGACAACCTCCCGGTGGTGTTGCCGATCGACGAGCCGGAACACGAGAGGCTGTCAAACCAGCATCGGTATCTCAAGCTTCTTATCGGCTCGAATTATTTCGGCCCGTTTCGGGCAGTTATGGACAACATGCCAAGTCCCCGCGTGCTAGATATCCGCACTCAGGAAGGATCGTGGTACGTCCCTCTCTCTTTCCCTCCCACCACCGTCCCCCTCTTATTCATTCTTATATTCGATGTGGTAGGATACAAGAGGTCGCGGAGGAATTTCCCCACGCACAGTTCATCAGCTTGGATGTCGTACCGATGGTCCCGCACCTTCCGCTGCCGAACGTGACATTCGAGGTCTACGATTTGTACGCTGGGCTGGCCGAGCCGGACGAATCGTTTGACATTATCCACGCCCGAGACTGTCTTAACTCCGTAAGCGTCTCCTCTCCTCTCCCACCGCCCTGGCTAACTCGCCGCTTATCCTCGGCAGGTCAAGAACTACGACATGCTCCTCCGCGAATTCCACCGTGTCCTCAAGCCGGGCGGACTCCTTCTCATCGGCGAACTCGGCCAAGACGCTTACGAAGCCTGGGACACCAACGTCCCCGCTCGCGCTTCCGCTCCCCAAACCACACGCGGGCTAGAAATCATTAGGCAGGCGGTTGGCGCGCAGGGTGTGATGTTGGACGCGATCCCAAGCATCGAGCGGTGGCTGGAGCCCGAATCTATCATCTGGAGCCGAGCAGGGCGGGTAGACGCTAGTTTGGGAACGTCCCCTATCACGCCTCCGTCCGGTCAACCACCCCAGTTGCCCGGTTTAGCGCCCAAACGGGGGTTCCACAGCATTGTTAAACAGGAAGCACACATTCCGAACGGCGCGTGGCACCCCGATCCGATTATGCGAACCGTAGGAGCGATGGCGCAGGAAGTCTGGCGCGAGACGTGGGTGAGCTGCGTACCGCTGTTGTTGGCGCACAACTTGAGCAAGGACGAGGTGAAGGAGATTTTGGAGGGCGCGATGAAGGAGTTGTCGGATCCGAGGGTGCAGACGGTGTGGAAGTATACGATGGTCTCGTGTTTCAAGTTATAATTTTTTTTTACTTTCGGGTGGATGGGTTTGGGCGGATTCGTGAGCTGGCTTGGTTTCGGTGGATTCGAGGATTGGCTTAGGTGTATACGATAATACGTTCGTCTTTCGATTTTCGCTGTTGATTTCGTCTCGTCTCGGTTGTTTGTTTGTGTTCTCGGTCGGTCATACTCACGTACTGCTATATACGCACGTTGTATTTCTTTACTCTGTACGTTCCTCATAATAATGAATTACATCAAATGATTTGCTCGCGAACGACCCATAGTTTTCTTCCAACAAGCCTTTCCTCCTTCACCCCGTGAAGAGGACTTACATATCCGACTATCTCGGACAACAAGGAGTCTACGCTTCCATTAGGAAACTTTAGTATACCGAATAACAAGACGGGTTAGTTCTCCACTTGGGGGAATCGAACCGTCGCCGTCCCTCACCCTCGTTCTCACACGTCAATCTCGATCGACCCTGACTTCCCACATGGCAATCATGGTTCTTCTCCACAACGAACGTTCGGAAAATAACCAATAAATCATACAAGCCACGAAATCCGACCCTGAATCAGGAGATGGTAACTTGACGATCAGGCATGATATGCAAATTATTTCTTTATTTCGGTTGCGTCGGGAGCTATTATGAACGGGGCGTAGGTCCACGGGAGATTGGGGAGAGGGGGAGATGAAAGCGGGGTGGTGGCGTTGGGGTCTAGTGGTCTAGTCTTGCTAGCTAGCTGTTCCTATTCGGGCGATCTCTCTGCTATCGCCTCTTGGTGCCTAGTGAATAGGGATCTACCGGTATCTTATACGGAGTGACAGAAAGGGGCTCGGCAGATCCCGCATCGAACTTTCTTTATAATTTTATTATATGGGACGGACCGATGTGCGTGTATACTGTAAGCTGAACTTTCCGTTGCGGTGTGGTATAGTATAGTGGAGGCGCTACGCCGCGGAGGCCGTTGATTCACTTATATACAATATATTGATGCGCGCGCTCGTTAGCCCAGACTCCGCTGTATACGCGCGCATAGTCTAGTGAATCATCCGCGCGGCGGCCGACGTAAGTACTTTAGGGTCAAGCGTATTGGAACGAGTGTAATAAATGATATGAGTGCGCGAATGTATAGGAGTTCATTTGTTTCGGCGTGAAAAAGGCTATCTCCATTGAGTTGACCGAGGCCATCGTTTAAGTTTCTCCGAGGAAAGAGAGGGAGATGGGGGATATGAAATAGTTTGAGACTATTCCAAGAATAGAGCGAATACCGTTTGTTGTGAGATCAAGAGACGCGCTGGGGTGGTTATTGTGTAATTGATCGCTATGAAATGGTAATGTAGCCAATATCCCTCGCCCTTGTATCTATCAACCACGCGACGTTTTAGCTTCTTTAAGTTGGGCGTCTCTTATTGATCAGTTATTATTTTTCGTCATTTTCGCTGTTTCACCGTCATTTGAGCGTCCGACGCAGTGCTAGTACTTGGATATGACCGGGAGATATAGGTCCTCTGGCACAGTAGCAAATTGGTAGTATCACATGATGGTATTCATATGACGAGCATGAAACTTTCTCTTCGTTATGAAATCTCGGATGAGTCCTGAACGCATCACCTTCCCGGGGGGCTTGACTATATGCGCGCGTGAGCGCTTGTCGATATTCGATCATTTGGTTAGTACTCGGAACAATGGTTTTATGTATGTTTTACGCCTGTTTGTGATTAGAGAATGTGTGCCTTCGTAACACTCAATCCTATAGTCCGCTTACAAGGGTATTCCGTACCTAGCAGTGCAGCGGAATTAGTAAGGGTGATTTACCTAGGACGCGTTCGCATTGTAGGCCCGTCGTTGACGCAGATAATCTTCAAGAAAATTTCACATTTTCCGGCTTGCCTAGAAACTTAATTGGATGAGAGCCCTTCACTTTGAGGTGTGTATCGTCCTTTTTTATTTGCTGAAAATATCTGTGCTAGTCTTGGTTTTCAATATACTGCAGAATTATTTTCCTTCTCTCGCTTCGCTCTTTGATACTGTCGTTTCTCGCTATGCCCGACACCGCTTGAAGGGCGTATGTGTAAATATTCGTTTGTTTCGAGATGAAAAAGGCTATTGCTATTGAGTCGGCTGGAGACGTTGTTCTGGTTTCTCCGAGGAAATAAAGGTGAAAACAGATGGAGGGGGTGGGGTGGTGGACTGAATAGTAAGGAGGATTACATGTGGGTCCGACAGGAGGAATCTGATGCCATAACAAGGAGAAAGTGGGTGGTGTATGAAACAAACGACAAAAAGGAGGAACGTGACGCCTCTAGGGCTAGCTGGGGAGTTTTGTAACGGATGTGGGACGAAGACGAGACATATGGTGGTGGTTGTCATGAATGTGACACACCATGTCATTGTAACGTAGCCGACTTCTTATCTGTGGCAGCGTAGCCGGATATCGCGTCCTTCTTATCTGTGGCGGTGCAACTTTACTGCGTGTCCAGCTGACCACCATCATCCCCGTGCCCTTGTGTCAGCTATTCACCTAACTCTCCAGTTCCTATAGTTGGGGTATTCGAATCAACTCTCGCTCCCCTTTCAGCCATAATTTTGTCCTTGCTGGCCTCCTATTGGCGCGGCACCCGAAACAACTCCAACGCTTGGCCATGGCCGCGAAGAGTGTAGCACCTTTGATACAGTGGTACGTGGACAGTGAAGTCAATTCGATCGCAGTATCGCACGATGGTATGCGAGTTGTCTCTGGCTCAGAGGACGGCCACGTCCGTGTTTGGAATTTGCATTCAGGGAGTCTCGTTCTAAGACCTCTGAAGGGTCATACCGACTGGGTTATGTCTGTAGTCTGGTCACATGACGATTCCCGTATAATCTCTGGCTCTTTGGACAACACTATCCGTGTCTGGGATGGAGATACCGGTGCTCCAATAGGCAAGCCGTTCAGAGGGCATACCGACTTGGTTTACTCGGTGGTTTTATCACCCAACAGCGACCTCGTTGTTTCCAGCTCGCGGGACAAGAGTGTCCGCATTTGGGATGCACGGACCGGTGATCCTATAGGCGAGCCACTCTGGGGGCACACCGACCTAGTCCTCTCGGTGGCATTTTCGCCCGACGGTGCTCGTATTGCCTCTGGCTCCCGAGACGAGACCGTCCGGATCTGGGACACGCACACTGGTGCCCTCATAGGAAAACCGCTCGTTGGACATACGTACCAGGTCACCTCTGTGGTGTTCTCGCCCGATAGCGCCCGTATTATTTCGGGCTCGTGGGATAGGACTATCCGCATTTGGGACACACACACTGGTGCTCTCATAGGGGACCCGCTTAAGGGACATAAAAGCTGGGTTTACTCCGTGGCGATATCGCCCGACGGTGCTCGGATCGTCTCTGGCTCGTGGGACGACACCATCTGCCTCTGGGACGCGCATACTGGTGCTCCTATAGGCGAACCTATCAAGCACCATATCAATTCCGTCAGGTCGGTGGTGTTCTCACCGAACGGTACCATGGTCATCTCGGGCTCGACCGACCAAACAATATGTGTATGGGAAGCGCCGAAGAGTGCCCCTTCGTATGACACGGTCACTAGCGAGATGGTAAGCATCACGTTTATACAATTTTCTCATTGGTGCTTACCTCAAGAGCATGGCAGTCCGCTCAGGAGATGTTTGAACTTCTTCTAAAACACGGCTGCACCGATTTGACACCGGCCATCAATGCCCGTCAAAGCTCCTCGGCAGTAGTTACGTCTGGAGGATTTGGCGACGTGCGGCGTATTGTACTGAACAACGGCATTACCGTCGCGATGAAAACCCTTCGGACACAGGTTTTGTTGAGGGACGGCTACAAAGCTATTAAGGTAAGGCATTCTTTTCTTACTTCTAACACAGACTAGATATGCTGTACACTCTAGCGTGCTGTCCGGGAGGTGTATGCCTGGTCCCAGCTTCGACATAACAACATACAAGAGCTGTTGGGCGTTGCCATTGTTCAAGATGCGATCGGCATCGTGTCTCCTTGGATGGCACACGGAAACTTGCAGCATTATATCTCGAAGCATCCTGACGTGGATCGCTATGTATTGGTATGTTAGGATTTACCAATTGCTTCCAGTGTCTCATCTTAGTTCTGCAGTGCGTTCAACTAACTGTGGGAGTATCCCACCTCCATCGCATTGGCATGGTGAGCCTTATATCTCAGCACCCCTCTAGACTAGAATTAACACAAGAAGCCTTAGGTCCATGGCGATCTCAAAGCTGTGGGTTTTTTGTTGGTTTGGCTCTTGTCGCGCAAGCAAACTCTTACGAACACTTCTATCTAGGCTAATGTCCTGGTGGCGAATGATGGTACACTTAAGATCAATGACTTTGATCACGCTATCCTGCCCGACACCTCTCTCAGATTCTCTGAAACGACCAGACTTGGGGGAGGGACACTTCGTTGGATGGTGAGTGATGAGTTGAGAACCTAGTTACCTACTCACAGGTGTTTGTTAGGCCCCTGAACTACTTCAGTCGGATGAAGAGGATGAGAAAGAGACGACCCAGCCTCCGGCGACGAGGAGTAAAGAGACCGATTTGTATGCGCTCGGAATGGTAAGTGCATTCGGCACGTTCAAAATTGTATGTAACGCTGACAGCCCATGTGCAATAGACGATGATGGTAAGTCGTTCCATTAGACCTAGCAATCTATACTTCACACGTCGCACAGGAAATCATTACTGGTAAAGTACCTTACGCTGAATATCGAAGCGACATGGGTGTCTATCAAGCTATCTCCAAAAAAAAGCCTCCGAAACGTCCAAAGGAGCTCGCGGTGCCTGATGAAGTAGTGGAGGATGTGTGGTCACTCCTTCTGAGATGCTGGGATCACGACCCATCCGCTCGACCAGATGCAGCTTTGGTTCTGACTACGGTAATTTCTGTTGTTTGCCGAGGGTCTTCGGCTGATAAAATCCTCGTTTTCTAGTTGAATAGTCTCGCAGTCTGAGCATATTCAGCTCTTGTGGATAATTACCGAGCTCTGAAGGGCGCTTTTTGTGCGCATGGGTCGTACATTCAAATTTGCACCGTCCTGTAATATGACTCGCTTTCATATGCATTCTTGGTAACCCACGCACCCGTCGGGAAACCGACGCTTCTCCTCGTTATGCGCATTTGAGTGTAAATAGAAGAAGGGGACATTCAAGAGGACCATACTGTTGGATGGATTATCCACATTGTTTTCATCGGGTAGGTTATTGGTCTTTATTTTGAACGGCGATTCACATGTCCGGTGTGGGGATAAATAGACATCGATTGTCGTTGCAGGCGTCTTGAATTGTCGTTGATTGTAGCCCGTTGGAGCTGCTTAGAACCTCTAGGCTATTGAAGCGGTGCGCAACGAAGGGTACGAACGCGGCGTCAGTATTAGAAATAGTGAGTCGTCCCGCCCGTACCAATAACCTACAGCTGATTTTACGATATCGTACAGTTGAATAACCCTTCCGTTAGCGTATCCCCCGCGGAAGGAGGTATCTACGGCGTTATGCGGAGAGCTCTGAGTTTATCTCTGTTTGGGCGTTAAGCAATCGGTTCTGTATTATTGTTTCCTCCGGTCTACCTTTTATACGTTGAGACTGGTTTTGTGATTTTGCGCTTATATTCGCTCAAAAGTTGTTTCTTGTTAGGCTTTAGTGCATCGTGTGAACTAATGCCCAAATATTCTAATATTGTCACGAAGATATCGTACGGTTATTTTGAGTTCAGACAATAAGCGCACCTTCTCGCATGGTATACCGAGTGGTGTGGCCCACATTGGCACACGGTTCATACTAACTTAAAACATGAACTTCTTTCGCGGAATGTTATGTCAACGAGTTGATGACAGGCTCTCTCGGCGGCTGCAGCTACATTACCCATGCTCCTTGAATTTCTGAAGCTTTTTCCTTTCTCGTTTCATAACATCGCCTGGCACGTATTGTATTATCAAACAGATCAGGCAACCGAGGTAAGTAACGGTTTGATTGTCTCCCACAGACTGAATGACCGCAATTACTGCAGTTTTCATAAATCCATGCACTCGGCGCTTGAGAAATTAAATAATCCTGAGACTTGCAAGACTCACCAAGGGGGCAGAACTCATCGGATTAAGACAATTAATAGTGCGTTGGAGTCGCACAACCAAGGCGGAGGGCACTGTGAAAAAATCGGGGCGAAATTCTTGAGGTCTTAAAATTGTCCCCCCTTGCCATGTAAGGCTCACCCTACAGGTTCTGGCTTGATAAGTGACGGGAAGAATGTCTCAGATACTATTTTGTGTGTCTCTCAATAATTCCAAGGCATTCTTGATATCACAAATTGATACTAGCTCTTGAAATGAGCATGAGGTGCACCTCATGGGCGCTAACTCCGGAAGATGAGTTTATGATACGTGCTGATACATACATGGTGCCCTCAATAAGTATATATAGAGCGTCCTCTGAGACTCTGAGGTCTTTTGAATCCACTTTCGCGGAGATATGGATCTTATATGCTAGAAGAGTCGATTTTCAGACTTCGAGGATTTCGCCCCAATTTCTTCACAGTGCCCTCCGCCTTGGTTTTGCGACTCCAACGCACTATTACTTGTCTCAATCCGATGAGATTTGCCCCCTCGGTGAGTCTTGCAAGTCTCAGGATTATTTAATTTCTCAAGCGCCGAGTGCATGGATTTATGAAAACTGCAGTAAGCCAAAGAGGACTCTTTCGCACTTGGAATGGTGTGTCTGTTAGATTGCGTTAATACTAACTATATTCACGACAGACTATACTTGCGAGGTATTACTTTGAATAAAAGCAACCAAACCGCCTAAGTCGCAAAGGAAAATTTCACTGGTGATGTACCCTATGCCGAATACCAAATAGACCATCGCATATATGATGTCTTCCAAGATAAACGCCCTCCAAAACGTCCAAAGGAGCTGCCCATTTCAGACAAGATAACAGAATACATTAGGTTACTGCTTTTGACTTGCTGGTACCGTGATCCGTCTGCTCAGCCGGACGCGGGATCGGTACTAGAAATGGTGAGTTATTTGGCCTTATAAGATCTTCGCAATTGACTTTTTAACTGCTACACAGCCGGGGAAGGCTGCTGTTGGCGTAGGTGAGGGCCCGGCGGGCATCTTCAATATCCTGAAGGGATTTCTGGTTGGGTCTATATTTGGAAACTGAGTGACCCGGCGTGCAACGTGGGGGAAACAATGGATTAGTATGTGTAGAAACGAGAGCATAAAGACGGATAAAAGTAGAATAAAAAGGATAAGGATCCAAGGGGCAACCCACCTCCCGACTTATACTCTAAAATCCGTTGAATCATACGTGTATATGCGCCGCATATACGCGGCATCCACCGACCCGATTACATTCTAGTAGCTCCTATCACTTCAAGACATGTTCTCCGTCACTCCATTCCAATCTGTTACATTCCAGTTCGTTATTTGGATATACAGAAGGTTTCTGCACGATGTGTCGCCTCATTCTTTCGCTTTCGTACATGTGTTTCCGTCTCTTTGCGCGTACGACCAGTGGATGTTTATCCCACCGGTATTTTTCAAGGAATGGCTTAGCCTAGTGCCTCAGCACCATCGTACTGTCAAACACGTATCCTAGGACAACCAGTTAATATTATAACACAAAGTCTATTACGATAGCTACATAGTCACACATCCAACTTCAGGGAGCAAGGCGATTTCACATGGTGTGCCCCAGACACTTACTCTATCCATCCGAAATAATAACCCGACGTGATGGTAACGTAACGAGGACCCTTTTCGTGGCAGCACATACTGGAAACGTCTGCGGTTGACCACCATCACACCCTACCTGCGACCGGCTCACCCGCTCGACACTCTAGCTTTCGGGCTGCGGACTTCTTGCTTCACAAAATAGCCGCTTCTCGACCACTTTATACTCTCGTTGGCCCTGTTCTGCTAGTCGAGTGACCGGAACAACTCAGGCGCGTGTGCATGGCAACCAACCGCGCGGCGCCTCTGGTACGATGGGACGCAGGAATCTCCATTAATTCAGTCGCAGTATCGCACGATGGCACCCGCATTGCTTCTGGATCGGGCGACCGCTTCATTCGCATCTGGGATTTGCGTACGGGGGCCGCTGTTCTTGAGCCTCTGGAGGGGCATGTCGACCCCGTGAGGCTCGTTATTTGGTCGCACGATGATACTCGTATTATCTCCTACTCCAGGGAAGATGCTATTTGCATCTGGGACGTGCGGACTGGCGCTGCCATAGGCAAGCCGCTCAGAAAACATGCAGAGAAAATTGCCTCAGTGGCGATCTCACGGGATAATGCCCGCATCGTCTCTGGCTCATGGGACAACATCATCCGCATTTGGGATGTAGGCACTGGCGATCCCATAGGCAAACCGCTCAGGGGACATACCAACTCGGTCCACTCAGTGGCGTACTCATGTGATAACAATCGCATTGTCTCTGGTTCATGGGACAAGACCGTTCGCATCTGGGATGCTCATACCGGCGCTCCCGTAGGCGAGCCACTTCGGGGACATACCGAGTGGGTCTTTTTGGTGATCTTTTCACCTGACAATACTCTCGTCGTTTCTAGTTCATGGGACAACACCATCTGGATATGGGATGCACATACTGGCGCTCCCCTAGGCGAGCCGATTCGGACGCATACCAACTTTGTCTACTCAGTGGCATTCTCGGCTGATAGCAACCTTATCGTATCCGGCTCCCTTGACAATACCATCCGCATCTGGGATGCCCGCACCGGCGCTCCCATTGGCGAACCGTCCAGACAACACACCAAGGCAGTCCGATCGGTGGTGTTCTCGCCAGACAGCGCATATATTGTCTCTGGTTCGCTGGATAAGACTATATGCGTCTGGGACGCGCCTCAAAGCATGCCTTCATTTGACGTAGTAACTAGTAGCATGGTAATGATCCCGTTTGCACACATTTCCAGCGGGTGCTCATCAATTGATTATTCGGCAGTCCGTTCAGGAAATGTTTGAATGTTTAGTGAAGCACGGGTGCTGCGATCTGACTTCCTCTACGCATGCCAACCAAAGCTCCCCCATCATGGCATCGGGAGGGTTCGGCGACGTTCGGCGCACGACGATGGTTAATGGTACTGCTATTGCAATCAAGACTCTTCGGCTACGCGTTCTACGCGAAGACAGTGACAAGGCTGCAAAGGTATATTTTTGTGTGGACTAGTTCTATTTGCGCTAAAACCATGTTTCGCTCTAGCGCGCCGTTCGGGAGGTGTACATGTGGTCGCGGCTTCGTCATGTCAATATACAAGAGCTGTGGGGTATTATTGTTGTCCCGGATGGGCTTGGAATGGTGTCTCCCTGGATGGAGCAAGGTGACCTAAGGCGATACCTCTCAGCTAACCCCGATGCGGATCGCTTTAAATTGGTATGTCAGATCCAGCTGCTCCGTTCGATTAATTCACAATTTTATTACAGTGTGTTCAGGTCGCTTCTGGCGTAACTCACCTTCATCGTGTTGGAATGGTGAGATTCAGTGCGTTGTTACTTCCCTATACTGACCATGATGCCCTAGATTCACGGTGACCTTAAAGCGGTAGGTCTAGACACGCTCTCAGTTGCACATCAGGTGCTGTAGATCTCTTCTAAAATTGCTGTTTAGAACAACATATTAGTATCCGATGATGGGACACTCAAGATCAACGATTTTGACTATGCTATAATGCCCGATACTTCGCTTCAATTCACATCTACAACGCGACATGGCGGAGGCACGCTACGATGGATGGTAAGTACCTTAATAGATTCACGTTCCTTGCTCACAATAGATTGCTAGGCACCTGAGCTTTTGCAGGCGGAGGAAGAAGTTCAAGGGCAGTTGGCCTGTGCTCCCGTTACGAGAAGTAAAGAGACCGACGTATACGCACTTGGGATGGTAAGTCATTCACAATCATTCCGAGACAGTCCTATTCTCATTATCTTGATAATAGACAATCCTCGTAAGTCACCGACTTCAGAGTGATTAATCCCATTGTCTCAAAAAATACAGGAAATAATGACCGGCAAGGTACCGTACGCGGAATACCAAAGCGACATGGGCATATATCGTGCCATTGATAGGCGACAGCCCCCAAAGCGTCCAATGGATATCAATATGTCCGAAGAGATGTTGAACCATATGTGGGCGCTCCTTCTACAGTGCTGGGACCACGACCCATCCGCTCGGCCAGACGCGGCGTCGGTGCTGCGAACGGTGAGTTGTTATACACCTTTAGATCATTCACGCTTAACAGCTCGTGTTTTAACTAGTTGAATAAGCTTGCCGTCTAAGTAGCTGTTTCCTCCAGGGGTGTTTGTCAGGAACTAAATGATTTGAGCGTTAAGGGATTGGCCTTGGAATGTGCTGCCCACGAGTTCGCTTTATAAGCCCTTCTTGGAACCAACCAGTCCGTTTTGTGCATGTACCTACCCGAGTTTCCTTCTTTGTTTTTTCAGACTACTAGCACGTTGGATCGATCAAACCAAAATAGTAACGAAAAGAGAGAACTCTTTTAGAAAGATCGGGCGTGTACGAAGGGATACACAAATATTTCGAGATGCATCATATTCTTTGAATCGAACGGGACAAGAACTCGCGAACCGAGAATCTTGGCAAGGAATGTTACTCAAGGTGATAGTTCGCTCGTTGATACTTGAAGCCGAGACGCGGGATAGGAAATACGATCTATAATAGCCGGGGACAAGTGTACGTACCAGGCGAAACGGTTTTCGTGTTACCACTGAAATGATCATCACTCGTCTCAGTCATCTTAAACTGTTTATTTTCAAACATCGAACCATCGAATGATAGGTCTCCATTCTCGATAAATGTAACTAGTCAGGCGGCGACTGCGCCGCCGCAGAAATGAACAAGCACAACACTTATGTATTGAGAGTAAGAAACAAAGGCAAGGGGGATCCGAGGGGGACCCGGATCCTTTGAAGGAAACCGGGCCCGCATACAGGAGCATACAAATGCGTAAGCATAGCCGTGAGAGTCCATCACGACTACTGCATCGGTTCATACCGTGAACGTTACCACATCCGTTACATTGAACCGACCACTCGTACACGAACGGTATTGCGGTACCCCGCCCGCTCGCAACTACGATACGTGATAAACATTACTTCCGGAACAGGGTTATGGCCTTTTCATAGGCAGATTCGCCTCCCACATTAGTCATTTAGGACTGGGAAGCCAATTGTTGGAGGGTTTGACATCGGCAAAGCCCCCCTTCGCTCCGGAGCG
>JANWGL010003739.1:16449-27688 GCA_025200755.1 Ceratobasidium sp. C01 | reverse complement strand
CTAAACCCTTAAATTCAGGTGAATTCATATGTATACATATGTATTATATTCCACACTTTTTCCTGACGTCTGCTGGAGCAGGTGGAGGAGTACCCTTATCAAGGAATCATTCAAGAGCCGGAGAATGTCATCAAACAAGGGCAAGAACCCAAATAGAAACACAGGAGGTCTGCTAGTGCATGGTGACACTGCATATGTCACCCCTGTTGGGCTGTGCTCAACTGCCTCTGCTACCACCCTTCCCAGCACAGTTGCACCCTAGACATGACCCATTTGTGTTATACCGATCTCCATCATCAATTGACATATTAGCAACATGTGCAAAATACAAAACTAAGGTTTGGGGTGAAGCTTTAAGAAACGGGCCAGCTTGTTCGCCACCTGTTTGTCATCTAGCACCTTTGTAGTGGTTGGTTGAAGAGAATCACCTGCTAGAGGTTCTTGACTAGTAGGAAAATCAGCTGCATTCGCAAGGACGCTCTCATTTAATGGGGGTAAGGTATCATGCCCTTAACCAGTAGTGAGTGTCAGTTTCGTGTCATCTGGGAAGGTCTGGGACACACCATTGAATTGATCAGAAAGAAACCGGAGTAGCAATACTGATGAAGGAGCCAGTTGAAGTTCAATTAGAGTCTTATCTCGGACCGTTGTGTCGGAAACCTTGAGCTCTCGAGCTGGAGGCTGATCTATAACGCGAGAAATTGGATCTGAAGCCACAGACGTAGATCTTCCTGATACTCACAGAGTACAAACTTAACGGCCTTGGCTTCATCGTTGAGGCAGTCCCGAACAAACGCATATACGGGCTTTATCTTGCTTGACGATGGAAACGTTTTCTCCAGTTGCATCTGATTCGCAAATCGAATCCGGATCGTGGTCTACGATTCCCGACATCAAGAAAATCCCGACAACATATTTTCAAAGTCTACTCACGTTCGGCCACTTCTTCAACTTTGCCACTTGCTGTTGGTCTCGCATTTGCTGGGTAAGGAGGGGAGCGTTTCGTAGGTTCTCCGCTCGCTTGCTCTGCGATTGGTAAGCAGCGACAATCTCGGCAGCAGTGGGCTCCAGGTCGGAGGCCGAAAACGATACTTGAGGTGTAATGTCATAACTGCATCGAAGAGAGCAAGGTCAACTTACATGTAGCAGTCCCCGAAGGTGGGGGGTTCCATAGCTTATAAGACGGCGATGGAATTGTGGCACTGGTGTCCCCACTTGTGGATGACACTGAGGCGGGTACATCTACGGATTGTATAGGAGCATCTGGTTCTTGTGTTTCGACGACATTAGGCGGTACGCTCTCAGCCATGGTAATATGCAGAGGTCTAGGTACTGGTGTAAGTGTAGGGTAAGGCAGAATCAGAAAACACGTGTACTATCGGGTCAATTGGAGCACGTGATTTTACTGCAGCCATTCTTTCCTGGATCACACCCTCATGTGGTAGGCACTCGCCAGCCTTCATCATCCCTTAGTCGATGCTTTTCTCCGTCTGCCATGTCTCGTCAAGTTTGCTTAACCACTAGTGCTCGTTCCACTCCATCTCCTCCTCCCGGTTCGCCTGAGTCTAGTCCTGACAGGTTACCCTCCCTCCAAACTACAAGCTCGCAAGTGCGTAGACGTGGACGCAACGGAATAAACCCAGGCCTGACTCCCATACGGCCTACACTTGACTACAGTACAACTAATAGCTACCTTGCTGGAGAAAGTACTGTTGATAACGACACAACCGACGGGGACACATTTGCCGCGCACACCTTCGGTCGTGTCCGTCGTATTTCGACCGTCAGTATGAACCACCCCCGAACGGTACCAAGCTCCCCAGCAATCGACAAGCAAGAAGGCCGAGCGCTAACGGAGCGACGAGTAGTAATCCCTCATCGACGTGAGAGCCCACACCCCCAGACAGCGTCTTCGCGTGGCGCGGGTCCAGCGGCTCCGACGCCTCGTCATTCTTGCTTATTTCCTGAAAAACTACCTCTTGGAGCTCTTAGCCTGGATGCCAGACAGACGGGGGAGTACCTCCTTCTCAATGTTGCCGTCGGTTTGGCTTCATGGAGCCTGTTTCAAGACCGGGAACATGATGTTGCTTTCAGTAAGCCGGCCGCTACCGTACTCGTTCGACTTTCTCACGCGACATAGCATTGTTACTTCTTATGTTTCTTAGTTTTATATACGAATATGGTACCGTAATCAAAAGACACCTCACAACTCCTCGAAATGCCCCATCGTCTGATGCCCCGGCAAACGCTGAAAGGGCGTCCCGGCGCCCTCGGATTGCGATAGCTACCCAGCGAGGTTACGTTTGGATGACTGATGAAAAAAACTATCGGTTTGTGCACTCCGTTCACTTTTTCTATCGCCCACATGTTCAACCTTATTCTTCAGGGAGTGCTCTGATAATGGAGAATCGACTGGCACGTTGTTTGGCCCGTTAATTGCGGCGTCAGCACTGTACGCCTCCATTCATGTGGCAGAGTCATTGGCTTTTGCCACGAGCTGGCATATGGAGGGTTCCCTTCCACTGCGAAATAACCGAGAGTCGCAAGAGGCACAGTCTCTGATCGCATCCCGCCGCTCGCTCGTTCAGTGCATATCCCTCAACACCCTTATTCTATTTGTGCACATGTATGCCGCTAGCAACTTAACCAACTGGCCAAGACCCGACAATGTAAGTCATCAAGGCAGGAGGGTCGCGTTGTTTGTATGGTTTTCATGCTGCGTGACCGGACTGTGCTACGTGTTGTATGAAGCCGCCTTATTGGCTCAGTGGACCATGTGGAGCGGTGCGTGGTACCCGACGTGATCTGCTCAGCAACTAACTACCTCTCTCAGAAATATCTCGTTTCGATCTTATTTGTTCAACACTCTTTTTCCAGGTTTCGCTCTATGTAATGGTCCGCATGGCCCGACGCGCCTTCACGTTAGGGGAGGTGGTGCTAGTCGCACATGGTGCAACTGCGCTGTTTCTCGAAACGGTCAACATATCAACTATCAAGGCGAGTATTATCATGCGTATCAGCTATCTCTGTAAATCTGACCAGCAGCATGGCTTAGCAATGGCCAAATAGTGCGGAATACATCAAGACTTTCCGCAAACCATCCCCCCTCCTAGTGTTTCAGCTCGCTTTACTTCCCGGCTCTCTCCTGATCGGTTTCCTACTTTCGCCCCTTCTGGCACTCTCTCGTCATATTGCAAGACGCCCTCGTCTGAGACTTCGTGCTCCTCATCAAACCGAACAGCTTATATACCGCCGGATGTTGGCCATCGGGCTGGCAGCAGGCGCAGTGTTACTTGTCGGCGGGCTACTTGGAGGCTGGGTTCGATGGTTATTGGGTGGGCGTGACCCTTGGCTCTGGGTCCTCCGCAATCTTACGTACGGCCGACGCTCATGGAGTCGCTTTGCTCTCGTTGCATGGTGGGGCTTGCTCGGGAGTCTGAGTGTCGCTGGCTGGAACCGGCAACTCGCGAGATCACGTCGGCGCACTCACACACTCGTACCGACCGTTCAAACACCCATGCAATCCCAGTCCAAGTCCAAACGGCCAGCGACACCGCCTATTTCCGAAGTCAGCGCCGTCGGAACCTACCCTCCTCTGGTACCGCGACTCGGGACTCAACAAGCCAAAAACCAGGCGACGTCGAGCAGAGGGTCAACTACTCCTGGTCCGACAAGGGATATTCAGGCTGTGGCGACGGATCTATTAGATGCCGCCGACAAACATGTCCCCACGCTTAGTCGGAACGGTCGACGCAAGTTTTTCCATGCATTAGCCGTCTTGATGTTCGTGCCGGGGATTTCATGGGATGTGCGTTGAATATTTACTTTGTTACGTATACCGCTCGTGCTGACCATGTGTTTGCTAGCCCGCATTTACGCATTTGTCGTTTAGCTTGGCTTTCTCGCTGTTCACGTTCGCTGAGTATATCCGGTATTTTGCGATATACCCGCTCGGCGCCGCGGTGCACGTGTTTCTTAGCGAGTTTTTGGACGAGAAGGATAGCGGGACGGCGATCCTTAGTCATTTCTACTTGTTGACGGGGTGTGCCGTTCCATTGTGGCTCGAAAGGTGTGTGTCAGCTTCTTTGGGGGATAGGACCGCCTTGTTCTAATGGACATGCAAATCAGCCCGTGTCGCGTTCTGGGTTTGGCTGGAGTGGTTGTATTGGGCGTCGGAGACGCATTGGTAAGTAATTCAAGGCATGGCATTGCACACAGCTCAGATTGGCACAGGCGTCAATCGTAGGCAAACGACTGGGCATGATTCGGTGGTTTCCAAGCAGCGGCAAAACAGTCGAGGGGACAGCTGCGTTTGCCGTGTCGGTGTTTGTATGCAACTGGATAATTGCCGCACGCGAATTCGAGGGACTTCGAGTGAGTACAAGTGAGATGAGTTGTCCGCAACGTGCTGACTGGGGTTGTAGCTCGCCCACATGGCGTGCGCGGTGGGGATGACGGCGTTGCTCGAGGCGTTCTCGCAGCAGAATGATAATCTAACGATCCCATTGTACATGTGGTGCATGATGGTGCTGCTACCTGTACAGACTCTTTCCGTGTAGATATATTTAAGCTACTATAGACCCTTCTTAAATAATGCCAGATATTGCTTGGGCGTAGTCTGTGAGGATACCGGAGATTGTGTGGATTGACGCACGATTGTTCCAGCACGGTGTGTCAGCAGACCCTGATGTGAGACGGACCCCGGACAGGCGTTTGCTGTTAAGTCACAGTTGGTCACACGTCCGTCCGGAGCGTCGTCCTCTTGCTTGTCGCTGCCGCCAGTCTCTGCGCTGTCCCCAACTCCCACGACGTCGCAGAGCGAATCCACAACATTCCTCTCGCTTTTGTTCGCGTATTTTACTTATGTCGACGCGGGTACAATTGCCACCTCCAGCGATGCCGCCCTATCGTTCGTCGTTCACCCATTCACAGATGCTCCCTCCAGCCCCCGCTCAACCCCCACCTGCAACGACGAATCGCAAGCGTAAACGCCCGGTGGCTACGAACGTTGCGTTCCACTCTGTGCTCGAAGACGACGGACGCGGCCACCAGCGTGAGGTCGTTGTGATCGAAGACACTCCGCCGCCCACCCACCATGCTCCGCCTCCAGCTCCCTCCCCCGTCCATACACCGCTTATCTCACCCTTTCCCACCCAGCCAGCGTACCTTACCCGATATGCTGCGTCGCACCAGGTCTCTTATCCGCCGCCGCCGCCCTCGTCCCACGCCAGCTCCACCTCCCTAGCTCCGTCCGCACCGCCCATGCCCTTGCCCCCTCGCAGAACCCGTGCTCAGGCTCAAGCTGCTGCGGCCTCCGCTGCCTCGTCGTCTACGTCCAACCAACTTGCACCGCCAGCGCCGAAGCGAAGGAAAAAGGAAACCCAAACCCAAACACCGGTTGGATCTGTGTATGAATCGTCCGTTGCACCCTCGGTTTCCGGTATTACGAGTGCAGGTCCTTCCTCTGCCGCTTATGCCCGCAAAGCTATTGCTAGCAAAGCTTATCAGAACGGATTTTCTGCCGGTACTGCGACGATCAAACAATGGCCGGTTGCCCAACTGCCATCCGCCAGTGTGGCCAGCGTTCGCGAGGTCAGTACTTTCACCGCATTTTTCTCTGTCCGTTTCTAACCGGTCCGACAGTCTTATTCTTCCCAGATCTCCACGCGCCCCCAGTCAACCGTTTGCGATGACAAGGAAGGACATTACATCATCAAACAAGATGATATTATCAACGGACGCTGTATGTTCAAGCGTTCTACGAGCTAACATTCGCTTCAACTGACATGTTTGGATCTACAGACCGGGTTGTGCGATTACTCGGGCAGGGTACATTTGGCAAGGTGGTGGAAGCCACAGATATGGCACATCCCCTTTACGCCCCGAACGGTGCTCGTGGCCACATCCGCTCTTCTAGTGATTACCCACCCAATGCGGGTCGAGTCGCTATCAAGATTATCCGCGCTGTTCCCAAGTACCGCGACGCTTCTAAAATCGAGATTCGAGTCCTAAAACGGCTGAAGGAGTCCGACCCGCAAAATCTGAGGTAAGTCGTTCATTCTTCCCCATGGTGTTCAACCCGTTGACGATATCACTCACAGAAACTGCATACACTACTTGGAGACGTTCGACCACCGAAACCATATTTGTATCGTTACCCAACTTCTCGGGCAATGTCTCTATGATTTTCTCAAGGAGAACCAATTCACTCCGTTTCCGCGTCGGCACATACAAGACTTCGCGAAAAGTCTGTTGGATAGTGTGGCATGTGAGTGAAACTTTCCTTTTGCTCCGGCGGGCACTTATGCCGTTCTAGTTTTGCATGATCTACAATTGATCCATACGGACCTGAAACCGGAGAATATTTTGCTGGTGGACAGCTCGTACGAATCTAGGCCGATGCCACCAGGTTTGGGCCGAGTGAGTACTTCTTACCCCGAAGGCGATGGCTTGCGTACTAAATCGTCGCTTTAGCGTGGCCAGTCCAGGCATATCTTACGAAACACTGCCATCCGACTCATCGATTTCGGATCCGCTACGTTCTCCGACGAGTACCATTCCACTGTAGTTTGCACTAGGCATTACCGAGCACCCGAAATCATCCTTGGTACGATCAAATACTTCCTTAAATGTGCTTTGGCTAATCTCCTATCTTGAACTAGGGCTCGGTTGGTCATATCCCTGCGACGCTTTCTCTCTCGGGTGCATATTGGTGGAACTATACACGGGCGTTGCCCTCTTCCAGACCCATGATAATCTGGAGCACCTAGCCATGATGGAGAAGGTAATGGGGAAGATGCCGGAGCGACTCTGCAAACAAGGGCAGCGATTCAAGCCAGAGTTTTTCACCACCACCAAAGGTGCAGTCAAGTTGAACTTCCCTAACCGGAGCGTGTCCGCGCAGAGCAAGAAGGAAGTCAAGGACGTTAAATCGCTTCATGTGAGTCGTCTGAAGTTCGAATTCACCGCTCCAGCCTAACATTTAATCTCATCTCTCAGCAAATAATTCCGCACACCGACCAAGTGAATCAGGAGTTCCTCGACCTCGTTCAGAGGTTGTTACACCCCGACCCCAATTCCCGTATCACCGTTCGCGAAGCTCTGAAGCACCGATACTTTTCTCTCACTGTTCCGCCAGACTGGTAATACCATATCTATCAATCTTCTGGGCCTTTCCTCCGTAGACGTCTATTATCCAGACCATACCACGCTCATTCGCTTTCTATTTCGTTGTCTATTTCTCACTCGAAGGAGCTGTCGTATTATGTTGAATTACTCTGGTTTGCATAAGTTGTCCCCAACACTCCTTGTACAATAATACCTACATGCCTGGAGCACATTACCCTTGTTTGCTCGTCTTGTTCTCGGTTTGCCCTGTTACGAGAACGAAGCGTGTCACGTGTCACATAAGAACAACCCAAGCCCTTACTTGAGTTGGTTTCTACCTCAACCTCCCTCGTCTCCTGCTTGAGTTTGAATCTATTATCTTCCGTAGGTAGTTTTTATTCAACTTGGGTGAACGAATCCACTCACAGACGGTCCACACACACGGTAGTTTTACTATGTTCGGTATTAAGTCCTTCGTTGCCGTCGCAGCCTTGTGCGCCTCCTTCGCCCAGGCCCAGCTCACCATCTCTGAGCCCAGTTCAGAACGCTGGTTTGTTTCGCACTACTTTGCACTAGTTATGTTGCTGAATGTTAGAGTAGGTGGGTTGCCCAGAGCCAGAACACGCTCCGCTGGAGCTGCAACACCAGCCCGTACACCAACTGGACTGTTTTGATCACCAACTCTGATGCCACCGTCCTCAGCGGCCCGCTTGCGCTGATTGCTATTCGTAAGTCAACGTTCCTACTCGCTATGATTAGCATTGGGTACTGATTTGAATCTCAGAGTAAGATCCCTCATTCCATTGACTTGAAGCGAGTAACCAACCGACTTTATAGATACAACTACGACTGCTCTAAGACTATGATCCCTGGCGAGCAGCTCAAGACTGGCACTGGCTACGTGATGGTTAGTCCTGCAATCCGTCCCTTCTGTCGCAATAAGCTAAATATTTTCTATGTAGCAATTTGCTAACCCGTTCAACAACACCGATGTATTCGCGACTTCCGAGTCTTTTGAGGTCAAGCCAGTAGGCAGTACGTGCATTTCACCATCCCTCGCTCCGACTCCGTTCTAACCAGCATGCTCTAGGCACCTATCCTCCCCAAATTACGACTACTGAGGCCTTGACCGCTACTGGCGGCGCTAGCGCATCTGGCACAACCAGTCCTACTACTACCTCGACTCCCACAAACGGCGCGATGACAAATGCAGTTGGAGTGGCTTCGTTGACACTCGCTGGAATCGGTGCCGTCTTATTCGCGCTCTAAATGGACCTTGTTCGGTATCTCTTGTTTCTAGCAGTTTTTTGTAACTGTGTCCAATCTTTATAATATACGCTGTCTTTTCCCAAACACGTGAGGCTGAGTTACTAGGCGAAACAACTGAATTAAGCTGGTGGGAACTATGTCAATTGGTTTGAGCTTTCCCTGCTTGCTCGCCTGCCGACTCTGGGAGCCAAAACGCCTAGGGATCGAAATTAACGCAATGCCTGTCATAACAGTAAGCATACTCACCAGCTCTGCCCCCGCTGTCGCCATCATACAATGTCTGGGGTTGAATTTCACACACCGGCTGGGGCCCGGGTGGCCCTCCAGTCCAATGGCTGCGTTCAGCGTTGGGACCTCTACCTGGTTGGGTGTTTGCTTCTCCAAGAACATGGCAACATCCCACACGTGTATCTTCCCCGTTTGCGAACCCCCAACGACAAACTTGGAGTCTGGGGTCCACCCAACCTCTTCGCCTGATATGCCCCGGTCGGGTACGACTCCGAGTGCGTTGCCGGATTTACCGCGCTCCAAACCGAGATGGCCCTCGAGTCGGAGTAGAAGGTCGCCGTCGAACGCATCAAGAATGTAGTGTACTTCTCCAGCAGTGCCCACGAGGAGCCACTTCCCATTGGTGGAAAACGACATGGAAGTCATCACAGGTATCCGAGGCGGGTAGGAAAGCTTCGAGAGGCGTGCATCATCGAGATGAATCGTTTTGAATGGCTCCTTGTCGTAGTTGCTCATGTCGTAGAGGAGAATCCGTGAATACTGGCTGATGCCGACCGCGAAAACAACTCCAGTAGAGTCATACGCAACAACCGGAGCTGCTGGGAGATTAAGCAACCCTCGACATTGCGGCGAACGTAGGTCCCAGAGGCGAACGGTGTTGTCCAACGAGGAGGACATGAAACCATCGTCTACCGGAGAAACCTCGAGAGAGATGACCCTAATGAAGATTACATTTTCAAGAATAAGCACTTGAAACCGAAATGCTCACTTTTTCTTGTGCCCTCGAAAGTACTGAAGGTACTTGTTGTCGTGCAACGAGTGATACCGGATCGTGTCATCCTCCTTCGTTGATGCATAGACGATGGTGGTATTACGATGAGTGAACCTTGGCAGGTCGACGCCGTATTTTTTGGAAGCTAACGTTTTAACATGTCTAATACTAAAAATCAGAAAGCCCGGGTAGCAGAGCAACCAATACTCACTTTCCAGTTTTAGCATTGTATAACCGAAACGTCTCATCTTCTGATGCTGTTAGTAGAAAGTCCCCTTGGTCGTCGAACGTGAGCCCAGTTATATGATGTGGCATTGAATTCCTGCTGGTGGCCGTTGAGGTTGCCTCCGTCTCAACCGCAGATTTAAAAATTCGCGACGGTTTAAATCTTTGCTTTAAGAAAAACAAGGTCAGGTCTCTCCAGGAAACAGTCGACAATGAGCCAACAACGGAGCGTACCATAATATTTTCGTCTAACGCGACCTGAGGGACAACAGCTCCCGCGGCGGGATTTGATTGGGCCATGAGACAAGATGAGGCAAGTATTGTAATAAACTACAGGTGGAGATATCCCCAATTTATTTCGTACAGTAGCTTAGGACGCGTAGGTAGCCAAAAGTAGCTCAAAAAACCAAGTGGCTAGTGAGAGGAAGTTGACGCTCGTGAAACCTCGTTATTTGAAATCCAATCCACCACCAAACAATTTCTCTCGGCGCCTACCACCACCTCCACAATGTGAGTCTCAAAGAATTGCGGACATAAATATCAACTAATGGTCACTTGGTGAAGGGCATCCCAACCCGAAGCTAGCCGTGAGCTCGCCCGTGTACACCGAGTCAACCGAACGATCCATGAGTTAGTGCATGACCGGGTGTGTACTCTTTCCTCCGCACATCTAACAGGCAGAAATAAACCAAAAATACGCTTAGGGGTACCTTGTCTCAGAGGATGAAATGACAATGGATATGTCAACGTTCAAGTCGAACTTTGGTAGTGGCGAGAACAACATTGAGTGAGCCCACAATGCTTTCTTTAACGATTTTCACTCAACCATAGCAGTCGAGCGCGACTTAACTTCTTCACAAACCACAAGGATGATCCCACCAACCAGATCTTCATATTCTTCGCCGATGAGAAGAACGTTACAATCAAGACCATGCGAAAGTATGCTATGAATTCACCTCTCCGGTCCCCTCTAACATGTTCGCAGATTCCTGGGCATCTTAGACGATAAAGGTATTACGCACGGTATCATTGTCTTTATGGAGAAAATGACACCTTCCGCTCGCAAGGTGAGTATTAAGTGTACGTTTTATCATCACTAGACTAAGCATCCACCCAGGTTATCTCAGCCATGTCAAGCCAGTATAGTCTGGAGGAATTCGCCGAGTCAGACCTATTGGTCAACATCACTCACCACAAGTTGGTCCCGCAGCACGAAGTCCTCACGCCCGTTGAGAAAAAGGCACTGCTAGAGCGATAGTAAGTATCTTTAGTCCTATAGCCAGGTCCCCCTACTAATCCCTACTGCTTAGTCGACTCAAAGAGACTCAACTCCCTCGAATCCAACTGATTGATCCCGTTGCGCGCTACTACGGACTCAAGCGTGGACAGGTGGTTAAAATTACTCGTCCCAGCGAGACCAGTGGTCGATACGCTAGTTACCGGATCGCTTTTTGAGAATCATGATCTCGTTTGGGCTGTATACTACGCGCTCAAGCGTTTCCACAGTTTTTACTTGAACGTGTGGCTACGATGTAATTTATAATATTCCATTGCTTTTTGCCAATCACTACATTCTTCTGCGCCACTTGCCTCATCCGGCCCTTGATTTGCCTGGCTAACTCCAACCACCACTGTTTC
>JANWGL010003739.1:0-12778 GCA_025200755.1 Ceratobasidium sp. C01 | reverse complement strand
GCTGAATGTATGACCAGATGGATTCGGGACGAACTCTACTGGTCGCAATGGTAGTTTTTGTGGGCACACAATATTGTAAGCTGGATACCCCTATGGTGATGATTGTTCTCATATTCTTCTCAGACAGGTGTGATTGTTGCGCGGTTATACCCATAGCTCTGCCCGTATTTAATGTTTTCTTTATATAGCGTAGCGGAGAGCCACTGGTTGTCCTGGACGCTGCGACCGATTGGCGATTTGCTAACAATGTTCGTATTTTTAACTACGTTTAGTATTTAGTTCTGATATTCTCGAGCAGCCCTACGTGATTGGTCCACCCCATATTCGGTTTTATGCCGGAGCAGCTTTACGAACAGTCGATGGCTATAACATTGGCTCGCTATGTCCGTAGCTATAACGTGCCCCATGCCCCATACTGACAAAATGCTTCCAGGTGTTGTCGATGACAAACCCCGAGAAGAATTTACACCTAGGCAGAGGCATACGCTCAAGGAATTTGCTGTGCGTAAGATCTTAACACGCGTGCCTAGATTTGCCTGACTTTTTCCAGGCCATTGTTATGAGAGAGATGGAGCTTTGGAGGGACAAGGTGAGCGTCATCTTCAAATCTTTCGTCCTTTACGCGGAGCTGACTCGAAACCCATGAACAAGATTCAGCTGCAAGTTCGGGACAGAATCCAAACATCGATGGAAAGGTTTACGCGGGAATGCCTCGAGCTTGAGGAATCGGGTACGCAGGGCTCTAACTCGATGGAGAAGGTCTACGAGCGAGCGGCCAAACTCGTGGGTATTATCATTTTTGTCCTGTACGGGGTATCGACGTCGCTTCCAGGTGAGGCGTGCGCTAGACGTTGAAGGGGCTATCGTGCTGGATATTTCTCAGCTGGAATGCGTCGAAACGACCATGGAAGATGGCACCAAGACCTACTCCTACAGGGGAGATACATTTGCAGATTCAAATCACGCTCCTACCACTTTGACCTCAACTCCAGGCGTGCATGCAGGCGCTGAAAGACCCAGCAGTAGCGCTGGGACGCCTGATCGGCCATTTGAAAGGATTAGTGCCCCGGCTATCCTTGGATCCTCTCACACAAACTTTCAAGGCAACTGTGCTACCTTACTCTCGGCTGTCGATCACGAACGACTCTCAATGTTTCTCTCGTACGTCGGGACTCCACGCGTCGAATTCCCTATGCTCAGTGTTTATTCTCAACTAGCTCATACCCCGACGGCAAGATTTATGAACATGTTGTCCCCTCATATCTGCGTGATTGGGCTGTCCCGGCCAGCGCATCGTATTCCATGATAGTTCCGTATGTGGTGTCTATATATCCTTGACAAGCAAGCTCAATTTACCCCCACCTATAGCATTTTTAATATCGACCACCACCCTTTTGCGTTGTTGTGCGCATATATCACCGATCCGGGAAAACATTTACTGGAGGGTTACGAATTGCAGTTTCTGAGAGCAATCGGCGTCATCATTCTTAGCGCAGTGCTAAAACGGCGCATGATCCTCGCCGATAAAGCAAAATCATTGTTCATTTCGAAGTAAGTGCAATATTTGCGCTGAAACCGCTTGCTCAATGTTTATTCAGCATATCCCACGAGCTGCGAAGTGGGTTGTTTAATTCGTATCTTCACCCTCAACTAATGTTTATCACTGTTCAGCCCCTCTACACGGAATACTCGCCGCCGCTGAGTTGATTGCTGACACCAAGCTTACTGGTACCCAAAGCGCCTTTTTGAAAACAATCCAGAGTTGTGGGGCTTCACTAGGAGAAACTGGTCAGTAGATTCTTCATACACAACCCACTCTTTACGTAGTGCTAATGTTCTACCCTCAGTGAACCACGTGCTTGATTTCACCAAACTCAGCGGCAATAGGGAGCATACAATTCCACGATCCAAGTAAGTTTGCGCGTGATTTTTTTTGTTTCGCCTGCACTTACGCGCAGTTTCAGGACCAACCTTCTCACTTTGGTGGAAGATACCGTAGAAGGATGTTGGATCGGTGCCCGTGCCCGAGCGGTTTCTGAAATTGGAAGCGTGTATTCGCCCCCTCGCGGTCTGCCCGGAACCGTGTCATCCAAGCCCGCAAGCGAGCGGCATGTCGAGACCCTAGTGGATATATCTCATAGGGAAAGGGTACGTTTGTTGTTACCTGGTAAAACAAATTGATGGTTAATCGTTTATTAGGGGTGGAGTTGTATTTGCGAAAAAGCCGGCATCCGTCGAGTGTTGATGAACCTCATCGGTAATTCGGTACGTTAACCTCGTTGCTTTTGCGTCAACACTTATGACAAACACGTTTCTCCTAGTTAAAATTTACCGCCGATGGCTACGTCTATGTGGGACTAAGGGAGGTAGCATACAATCCCGATACAAGGATGGTCACGGTAGAGCTCTCTGTGAATGATACCGGCAAAGTGAGGCCCAGGTGCCCTTTTATGTCACGCTTTTACCACTAACATATGTCTCCAGGGAATAAGTAAAGACTTTTTGACGAATCAGCTCTTCCAGCCATTCTCCCAGGTGGGTCGAAACCCAATGGGAACCGGTCATTCTACTAATATCTCGTCGCGTAGGAAAATCCCCTTCATACTGGGACGGGATTAGGTTTGGCCATCGTAAATTCCATCGTTCGCTCGGAAACGGTCGATGGACAAGGTAAGCACTTTAGTTATTGTTGCATACGTCAGTGGCTAGAGCGATGTCGCAGTTGATGTCTGGAGCCAAGAAGGCGTGGGCACCGAAATCAAGATATCTTTCGACGTGGAAGAAACCCAACCCGGAACCGCAGATGCATGCCTAAGAGGGCGATTCCCGAATCTTTCGGTCTGTATGCTTGGATTTTCTTCGCATCGCGGTCAACAAGAATTGCGTTCCACTGTGTCCACCGTGCTGAAAGACTGGTGGGGAGCCAGCCTTACCGACAACGTCGATGAGGCCGGTGTCCTTCTCGTCAACGAGGACATACAGTTCCTGTCCGACCTCGTCACGGACCAGGATTTCTCAAAACCAGTCGTTATTCTGACATCTGCTCGCGGTGATCAGCGCATGATGAGCATTGTCAAAAGTTTCGAGCGTTCTGGGGGCTTCTGTCGACTAATCTTCAAGCCTGGTGGACCCTCTCGCCTCTTCGCTGCCTTGGGGGAGTGCGAGCAGTTCTGCGCTGGTAACTTCCACAATCTCTCGAGTGTACACAATCTGCCCAACTCTCCCGGATCCCCTTCGTTATCCGACTCGAGGACCAATTCACTAGCTCATGACTCTACTCCTGGTCTTACGTCGAATGGCTCTCCATCTGTCCAGAGGGACTTCGAGTCTGTACGGCAGAGTCCGCAGACGCAGTCACCTTTCTCCGAAGAAGGCCAGTACGAGCGCGAGTCTGAAACCTCGCTCTCCTTGAGTGATTTCTCTACAGTGCCACTTGCAGACGAAGGCTCAGTGATGCTCGAATCTGTAGCAGGGACTTTGAGCGCCAACAAAAAACCTCGGGTTCTCGTCGTAGTAAGTTCCCTCTATATTAGCTGTTCTCCCACCAAGTAACGCGGATGCCGAGTAGGAAGACAATCCCATCAATCGCAACCTCCTTTCCCATGTAAGCTAGCTCAATTCTCTGCACTTGCGACTTCAAACTGACGCCATTGGCAACTAGTGGTTGAAGAAGCGAGTACGTATTTATTTTCACCATGACATCCTCCATACCAATGTGTTTGCAGGGTATGGAATCAGCTGAGACAGTCGACGGGATCGAAGGAGTGAACGCGTTTCGGAATGCGCCTGTAGGACACTACCAGTGCGTACAGCGATTTACCCAGGGGTTCCGGTCTGACAATCTCTCAGAGTATTACTTGTCGATCTGACAATGCCGAACCTCGGCGGCATTGGGTGCGTCACCCAGATACGCGCTATCGAGCGGGAAAGGAAAACCTCAGGCTCCAAAATCTTCGCCTTGACTGGCCTCGCCACGCCCGAGGACAAACGACGAGCGTTAGCCGCAGGATTCGATGGCTAGTGCGTGTTTTCTCTCTCACACTCTCCCTCGTATAACCGATGCTCATACACACTCATTCAGCCTCATCAAACCAGTATCGTTCAAGACGCTGGACGGGCTTTTCCAAAAACTTGCATCTCACTGATATGGGACACCGCATGGAACACGACAACCTTCATTCTTCACACTCTTCATTATTGACCTTAGAGTCCCCCTATTTATCCTGTTGTTTTCATTGTATACGCTGATTCACTGTATCTACTCCGAGCCTGTTGATTAGCCAGGAATACATATATGTTACATATGTTGCTATTGTCGGATCAAACATGGATCTTCATGGGTGATCCAAGGAGTCCATACTCTCGCCAAGTAAATGTTTATGCATTCAAATAAGCATAGTCACGCCACGGGCAATTGGTGACAGTGTTATTGTTTATCCCCAACAATGTTATTGACCCGATTAGATACATTTAATTGAAGAAAGCGCCAAATCTATATCCACAAACACCCGACACTTAACGGGAGGAAACAAAAATCATGAGCTCATTGTGAACTTCCCGTCGTCGCCCGCCCACTCCCACCGGTGGGTTGCGGCGTCAGGGTTGGAAGGGGCGCCGATAGGTCGCCATTGATCAGATCTTGGACGGCGAGCTCTAATGAGTCGACTCTAGACGACATTTGAGTCACTTCAATGGTACATTACTTTAGTTTAAGTAATAACAAGGAATGAAGGAAGTAAAACTCACTTCTTTCGAGGATCTGAGAGGACATATCGTCAAAACCTGTTTCCACTTGGTTGAGCAGGTTTTCAATCTGGAATAATTGATCAGGTGATGAGGTCGAACTAGGATGATAATCTAACTTGCAAATGCCGTCAATTCGTGTGGGCTTGTAATATCCTCTGGTTTCGCCGACATGGCAGTAGCGGCGGTGCGCGAATCCGGGACGGGGGTTGTGGATCTCGAACCACCATCAGCTTGAGAGGGGCCAAGGTTCCTAGGTGCAGATATAGGTGAGCGTTCCTTGGACGGCGTAGAAGAGCCCGCAAAGTTGAGGGGAAGAGCCATGGTGGCAAAGACGATCTCGGAGGACCCCACTAGGGTTCGTGGAGACACGCGCACACGTGACTTGGGAGCAAATTCAGGGACTGCGAGCCGCGCCAATCGCGCTTGCGAAAAATCGTACGAGGCAAAACGCGTCCAGATAAAAAGAGACAGGATACACTCGACTTGAGCACCACCCTCCTTGGTATCGACCATGTCCAACTCCACGGCTTTGCTGCCGTTTTCCCCTGCACACATTGTGTCTGCAGTCACCTCTCTGCCTATCGCCGCCCTTGCTGCTCTCGCCGTCTTCATTGGGATCCCAGTCGCAGCGATTGTTATCAATGTGGCCTGGCAGCTCGTGAGTGCATTGTATGCCCCGTCGACTATATGCTAATTCTCTGGTGTGCTACAGCTAATTCCTCGCGACCCCTCGCTGCCCCCTCTGGTTTTCCATTACGTCCCTATTATTGGCTCCGCAATTGCATACGGCGATGACCCCCTTGGATTTTTCTTTGCTTGCCGTGAAAAGGTAAGCTCCCAGTTTTGCAAAAGGGCTTCGGCGCTGAAGCTAATGGTCTTTTCAAGTACGGTGACATGTTCACGTTCGTTCTCCTCGGTCGCCAAATGACTGTCGCACTGGGCCCCAAGGGCAGCAATTTTATTCTCGGCGGCAAGCTCTCGCAAGTCTCTGCGGAAGATGCCTACACAGTGCGTGTTCTCTCCTGATATGGTGGTTCCATTTTCTCATTGCTCTCTAGCATCTTACCACTCCGGTCTTTGGCAAGGACGTCGTCTACGATGTTCCCAACCATGTTTTCATGGAGCAGAAGCGATTCGTCAAGTTCGGGCTCACTACCGAAAACTTCCGGGCCTACGTCGATATGATTGTTGAGGAAACCGACAACCTCTTGAAAAAGGACTTGGCACCTGAAAACTCTCCTCGGGACGGCCAAGGCTGGGGACGCTTCCACGCATTCAAGACTCTGGCTGAGCTCACTATCCTTACCGCCTCTCGCACTCTTCAGGGCAAAGAAGTCCGCTCCAGCTTGGACAAGAGTTTCGCGGATTTGTACCAGGACCTCGATGGTGGATTCACTCCTATCAACTTCATGTTCCCCAACCTCCCGCTTCCCAGCTATTGGCGTCGTGATAGGGCCCAGAAGAAGATGAGCGACTTTTATGTCAATATCATTGAGAAACGCAGGAACGAGGGCGAAGACGTATGTTACAATTGTCTCCTTCCTCTTTGCGGCATTCTAAAATATCCTCGTTTCAGCACGACCATGACATGATTGCTGCACTATCTACCCAACAGTACAAGGACGGGCGCCCTCTTGCTGATCGCGAAATGGCTCACATCATGATTGCTCTCCTCATGGCCGGTCAACACACAAGCTCTGCCACCAGCTCCTGGACGCTTTTGCATTTGGCGGATCGCCCTGATATTGCGTGAGTATCCCGTCCTACACAATTGTATATCTTCACTCAACGTATCCTCAGTGAGCAATTGTACAAGGAACAGGTTGACGCCTTTGGCAACGCAGACGGAACATTGCGCCCCCTGACATACGAGAGCATCAAAGATCTGCCTATTCTCAATGCGGTCATTAAGGAGACTCTTCGCATGCACCCGCCTATCCACAGTATCATTGTAAGCTTCCACCTGGCTCGAAACAGGACTATCGCTGAATATTTCTCTAGCGCAAATGTGTTGGCGATATGGTCGTCCCCGCCTCCCTCGCTGCTCCTCCGGCTGGAAAATCAAACGAGTCCCGCAGCTATGTCATCCCCAAAGGCCACTACCTCCTGGCTTGCCCCGCTGTTTCTCAGGTTGACCCCCGGGTTTGGCGTGACGCTAATACATGGGACCCTTTGCGCTGGTTGGATCAGGCCGGAGCCGCTGCCCAAGCTGGCGCGTTGTACTCGGACGAGCAGGGTGAAAAGGTCGACTACGGTTGGGGCGCGGTTAGCAAAGGTACTGAGAGCCCATACCAACCCTTCGGAGCGGGCAGGCATAGGTGCATTGGTGAACAGGTTCGTCACCATGATGTTTTATTTTTTCAACCTCTTGCTAATGTCGCTCGTTCAGTTCGCTTTCGTTCAGCTTGGCACAATTTTGGCGACTATCATTCGCAATATGGAAATGCGCATCGAGAATCGTGTTCCCGACCATAATTACCATGTGAGTATATGGTTCTCACTTTTTGCCACCCCCGCTAAACTGGATCAACATTTAGACTATGATCGTGTTACCAAAAGAGCCTTGTGGAATTAAGTTCAAGCCTCGCGCGTAATGAGACTGCCTTTACATATCGTTTGAGCCTTGGCTTTTGTAACCACTCCTGGATGTTATTACCTTGTTTGCATTAATACACTCTACCCGCATTATCCTCATAAACCGGTTAACCCTCATGAATTGCCATAATGGTCTAAACAATTAGGCCGCATTTGAACGCAATCAGCTCTAATTTGTTGACCGGTATGTCACGTGGAACAGTGCATTCCGCCTTCCAAACTATTCCTTGGCATCACTTTGAATACTCGCAAATGCCCATCTGCACGCAATGCACCTATCCAGTCCCTTATCTTTATACTCTCTATCAGTCGGTCAACAATCTAAGGCTCGAGCAATGCGTAGGTTCCCCCCACTCAATCCGTTTACAACGGACCTCAACGCCTGGTTTTTTCAGCCAAAGTGTCTGGCCTTTGCGGATCCTTACGTCGAGCACGACCCCCTAACACTTTTAATTGATCTTATTCTACTTAAACGCGAGGTATACCGACATTTGCTTTTCAACCGTGGTCACGAGCCACGTCATCTGGGCAAACCAGGCGCCAGTAATACAATATCAAGGGATGGCAGAGACTCAAGAATAACAAAGGTTAGTTGGACCCAATCAAAGACTTCTTTGATATACGACTTCTACTATAGAGTACCTGGAAGGCCGTAGGAGAATTGGCTTCGGTGCTTATTTTAATCGATGCTTGTACGTGTATTGCACGATCAACCCATATAACTAACCCACATACTTTGTTCATAGTTATCCGTTGGAGAGGCAACGGTAAAGACCCCTCTTTTAGCGATCTTCATTGTTCATTACTGACCTCGGTCGTCATCTAGTTACGGCCCCTTCCGCCCCCTCGTTTGGTCGCGTGGTCGTGAGTTGTGCCCTAGGTAGGTTTTGATCACTCCATGAGCCAAATTACTTGCGTCCAGGACTAACGCTTCCTAGACACCGTGATTTTCCATATCGGTGTAACCTTTGCGTGCGTATTGCTTCTGCGAGCCAGGAAATGGTACGGCACTGCTTTTGGCCGCCCGGATCCGCTTGAGCTTGGGACCCGCGCCGGATTCCAGTAAGTTTGCGCTCTCTACGGTGCCGTTTCCCGAATTTCTCACCAGTCGCTTCGACGCTTGCGCAATTTGGGGATCACTGGTGTATGCGTGGTGCAGAATACCTCTCGTATCCTTGACTCTGCTTTACTCGTCGCTCACCAAGCTTTTCCTCTTACTTCTCCTGGCAATCTGGCAATCTCCTTCATCTTCGACAACCCCGAGCTCCGCCGACATTGGCGCTGGACTCCCGAGTAATCTTGTTCAGCTGCCGCTCGTACAGCACATGCTCGCCCTCCTAGATGAAGATCATTTTGACCGTGCCTGGGTCGTACGGAACGTTCTGGGCGGAATGTCTGCGGGATTCGGCTTGCGGGTGCTCCTGGATTGCCATCCAATATTGACTACGCTCGTTGTTCTGTTTGGATGGTTTGCTAAGTCTGTGGTCGCCCAGTCAATTGCCGCGCGGCTCGGTATGGGTGAGGCTCTCGAGTACTCTATCCCTTAATTGATTGTAGTCACTCGTACAACAAGAGAGTTTGATTCGTCGAGCCAGCCTATTTGGGCTGACATAGAGATGTTATTCACCTAGCTTATTGTACACGGCCGCCTTTCAGCCGCCTCTGGAGCCACCTCAGTCTGGCGTTGGTTCTAATACTTGAGTCAGCAGGGAGCATGATGATCGACGTGGATCACACCAACTGTATGCATCACATAGGAGGTTTAAACCATTGCAGGAAACGGGCCACAAACGGGCCCCGCTCGTTTGTGTTACCCTGTTATTATCTTTCAATCGGCCATCCTAATTTATATACCGTAGGTAGGGTCTCTTGAAGCGAGCTGATGGGAGACTCGGACTACCAGGGACGCCGCCTAACGTAAGAGCTCGCTACGCAACGAAAAGCGGGGAAGTTTACATCGAATGCTGGGTCGAAACTCCTCAAGCTGTCATAATGCGTACTTGAGGTACCGGGGGTTGCTTGGGATTTCACCTCCCATGGTCTATTTAAATTAACTCGTAAATCAGAGGTGGATCTACCAATATCGCCACTTGATGATCACACTGGCTGGGTTTACGACTGTGTGTCCGTTTCCCTGATATTCTACGATGAGCTCTCACGATCTCAAGTCACCCGGCGCCAACCGAGTTGATAGATCGAGCCGTGTTTTCCGCTCGAAATGCATGCATCTATTTCAGTTCGAAGAACTTTGTTCGGAGCTCGTAACGGTACTGCTTCAGGTCTAGGCTACATTGGCTTCAGCGCAGGATTCCAGAGAACGACCGGATGTAGCGGGTTGCTTTGCGATACCTATATCTCGATCGACGAACGTTGTTCTAACTGCAAGCAAACCTGCTAGTGGCACACTGGGATACCTTCGGCATATAGGCATACCGCTAGCTTCATTTCGAGGATGGCTTATGCTCTTCTGCTGGACTCTACTAAATAACGTATATTTCATCTTAGGAGATTCGAGATCTTAGTCGAGGCCACTTCTATCAGGCTTGAACACTGCGCTAAGACCAGATACTAGTCTGAATACCATGGAAGGTTGCATCCCTTGCTCCAGATAAGACGGATTCCATTCAAGCAACCCCAGACTACGGTATTTTCTCAAATTCATTCACCGAGAGACCTGCGTACATGATAACCTCGGCTCCACGAGTTTGATTTGAATGCTTTAGGATGCACTTGCGCTTGACTGAAATGTGGTTTAACGTGATGGAAGAACCTTTTGACCTCCTGATCTTCTCTGGGGCACGCGCTTAACCTCGGGTGATATTCCTCCCAAGGCAAGGCCGGCAAACGGCCAGCCCAGAAACTAAGGCTAGAAAGCGTGAGGCAACAATTAGCTCAATCATTCTACAAAGAAGTTTGACTGGCTCCTGACCGAAGCACACATTTCAACCACGAGCCAGCTCCCAATGGTCGACCGCATTGTTGAGGGCTGCTATCCTGTGTCCTGGTATTCTGATTGTGGCTCTAACGGATTCACCGAGTACATGATTCTCCATTCACATGCTTAGACCAGTTAGTTTACCTCGAGGAGATCTTCCGCCAGTTTGACCGCCGCCGACCTTGAGTTTGTTGGCTGTGAAAGGCGGTTATTCCCGTCCGTCGACTGCGGCTGGGTTTTGTACTGTGCTTCTGGAGCGAGCTATTGCCGGGGCCCGTTTAGCTCGAGAGGTTCGACTCGTGGATTCTTCGGACTCATCGCGGTACGCCGGGAGGCGCGGTCATTTGCGCATCAAAAGATTTTCGTTGTTTTTCCCGGGTGCTATACAGTACTAAGTTCGAGTTAGCCACATCGACAGACACTCTCAGGACACGATTGTTCCGTATCGCGCCGCAAGAAAAGCAGGTATGGCTTCGTTGGTGCTCCTGAGTTCCGACTTGTAGCATGGTGTTGTGCTTCGCGCGCATACAGCCGCCCGGTATGTGGTCATGAAATAAATAAGAACATGCGAATAAACTAACAAATATCGCGGGTACCACTTGGGTAACAAGCTTACTGCACAATTCGCGCACAATCATGTGAAGGAGGTCGTATAGAAACTAGAAGAGAAATCTTGCTGGCGTTGGAAGAACATCACGTCATGGAACATCAGACCAGCCATGAAACAATATCATACAATAGCTAATATCAAGTATCAAAGTTGCAAGCACACACCGTCACACAAAGCAGTCGTTCCAGTCATCAACAATAACATGCAGCTGAGGGGGAGAAAAATAATTACAAATCTGTCGTAGCAATTCTGTTCAGATACCAGTCACGCCAACAACCCCTTGACATATCGAAGCAAGTCACGGCTCTATCATTGATGTTAGTGTCACAGTTGATCATTCAGGGTGGGATTGAACTTACCCCGCTCGGCGAGTGCTTTACTCGACTCACAGCACTCGCAACGCCTTGCTGTCCGGGACTGGGCTCTCTGGGAATGCCGTTGGGCAAGGGGGCGGTAATACTTGCTCGCCGTTTGCTCCGAGAGATAATTCCTAGTATCGCTTTCCAGCCCTCAACCTCCGTCGATCGTGCGTCTCCGCTAGGAAGAGTCACCGGGGTCGTACGTATGACGTACGGACAAAAAGCGCGATGTTCTCGGAGCACGTCCAATGATCTCACAGGCGGCGTCTTGATAACGGTGGGTATCGCGCCCTCCCCACTGGATCCCGGTGGAGAACCGTCCGAGGGAGGAGGAGTCGAGGCGGGATGTGAAATAAACGCCCAAAGTCCAACGCGTCTCTGGCACAAAGAACAATAAATCATGTCGTCTTTGCTGGGCGCATCGCTCTGACTCGAAGCTTCTCGTCGGAGGGCCGTTGTCCGTGATTTGGGAGGGGATGCGTCCGGTTCATGGGTGTCGCTGGCGTTCTCTCCATCTCCCGAGGTTGACTCAATTGCGGATAGAGCGTTCGCCTCGAATTCCCTCCCTCTGCCCAGGCGACGCTGGGGCAGTCCCTCAACAAACGTAACACTTCGAACAGATCCACTTGGCTTTCGCTCCACCGTTACTCCTTGCGGTACGGGGGTACTTCGTCCAGAACCTTGACCCGACGAAGAGCGGCCATGTCCCAAGCGTGAAGTGGACCGATTCCTGACAAGGTCCAGAGAGGAAGTAGAGTGCCTGGCTGTCGAAGGAGCGAGCTGTTCCCACCCAAACAATGCGAGGATAATTGCCGTTTGAGGCAGGTCGGTACCAGTGGTATGACTCGGTGGAATTTGAGTGGCAGAATCGAAGGGAGCTGTGTCAGGTTGTTCTGCTTCGGCGACCACAGCAGAAAGGGCGTCGGTTTGAGAGGGGTTCATAGGATGTTTGATCGTAACGTGCTCGACTATGCGTGATAATAGAGTGGCTCGTTTTATTATATCTCGTACCAAGGCGCCCGAGTTTTTCAGAGGCAACCGATAAATAGACGCTGTGTGATTATTAATTAGAGCCTGGTGGAGTGGTGATGTAACTACTCACGATCACATTGGCGTAGGCGCCAGGGACATGAGGTTTTATGTCCTTGAACAAGTGAAGTGACATGCCTCGCTACGAGGGCTGAGGCTGACGTCAAAAGCGTCAGGAAGTGACTCTGGAATTGAACGAAACAAAGGTGAACACTCACCTGCTTCGCGTGTCATGCCCGTTGTATTTCCAACAATCCAAGCCGCACCGCAGACGTTGCAAGCCAGCCTATCTTTGCCGCCCTCATTACGCCAGCCACAACGCGCAGCAGCAACAGCGTCGATTGCAGCAGGTTTGTCTCGATATGTAGAGAGCTTAAAAGTCGACAGGCGCTCTATAAAATCTTGGGCGGAAGAAGGTCGATACAACGGGACAGGGATGGGGGAAACAACGGGAGGTGACGTAAACGTAAACGCCGGTTGCGCGCCACCCGAGCGCCCGAGAAC